>CM021105.1:226925980-227020966 GCA_007115665.2 Sequoiadendron giganteum
CTCTCTCTCTCTCTCTCTCTATCCCTCCCCCTCTCTCCCTCTCTCCCTCTCCCTCTCTCTCCCTCTCTCCCACACTCTCTCAATCTTATCTCTCTCCTCTCTATCCTTAACCCTAACCCTTTAAACCCTTGACCCTTAAACCCTTAACCCTTTAAACCCTTAACTCTAAATCCTCTACCCTCTATCTCTCTCCTAGTCTATCTCTCCCTCCCTCTCTATCTCCATCTCTCCCACTATCTCATTCTCCCCCTCCTTCTCCCTCCCTCTCTCCCTCTCTCTCTCTCTCATTCTCCCCCTCCCTCTCCCTCCCTCTCTCCCTCTCTCTCTCTCTCTCTCTCTTTCTCCCCCTCTCCCCCTCTCCCACTCTCTCCCACTATCTCTTTCTACCCCTTGTTGGCTCTCAAAAATGGAGGTTTTAACTAGAAGAGTTTACAAAGCTCTTACAACACTTTTGGCCAATGTAAAGGGCCAATTGATGCAATTGAACCTTCTTCTCTTTAGGTTCTACTAGACCAAGCTGGGTGAACCTATGTGAATGATGAAAATTGAAATGTCTTTCCTGGTGAAACAATCTACCCACAATGGCAAATGGAAGTGGATAGACAAAAATTAAAACAACTATACCTACTCCTAGTGTACAAAAGAAAGGTTTTTAAATTTTTGTTCGTATATAAAATTAGTTCTCTGGGTTGTGGTAGATTAGTGCCTTCTATCCACATGGGCAATGGAGTCAAAAAGTAAGAATTGTGTCTGTTTCCTTCTCTAGTTTAATTCAAGTTGTTAGGCACTTTATAAAATGAAATTTTAATGACTGGCATATGAATTCACTTATTTATGACTTGCATAAATTGTGCTGGAATGTTTCTCTATCAGGTTCTACTTTAACCATCCAAACGAAATCTTAAAATCATTGTGACTTATCAAAAAGATTTTAATTCTGACTTGCAGACACCAATTAATTAAATCACACAAAATGGAATATATTTTGACAAATCAAAAATATACTTGATATACCGATTTGAATGATAAAAGACCTCAAGTTGGAGACAACAAGATAAAAATTGTAAATTATTTCATCACAAAAATTGAACACAAAAAGTTTTTCACCAATTTAAAATATCGATCCATTGCTCTGCTTCAAGAAAGTCTTTACATTATTTCCCCTTTCCCGATTCTCGTTTTCTGAGAAATCTACTTCTACTCTATCTATGGCTACCCACTTAACTGATTTTTCAATATATTTATACATTACATTAAGAGTCACGACTCTTCAATTTCTTGTTACAGCCATTTGCATTCATTAGTAGAAATTAAAATATTTAATCATATTTCCTTATCGAAAAATTAAATATTTTTACATAGTTCACCTTTTTATTTTTCACTTTATATTATATCCACTCCTTACATTTTATTTTCCTGCGGCTTTCTTTATTTCTTTTACCACTCTACCTCCTGTGGTATCACAGTGTTATTTGTTTTCTTTAACTATCTACCACATCACCGCCGTCACTGACATGACTGCCAGCGGTTCCGCAGTGACCGGTCTTAACCACCACGGTGCTACCATAGTTCCTCCTTTGGCTGGTCATGGTGTAGTTGTATCCGCCTTCGCTACCTACTAAGGTTTACCGCTGTCACCGTGGTCTCCCCGTAAATTGATGGCGGTACCGCAGTGACCACTACCTCCATTTTTCGTTGACCATTACCTCAGTGCCTCAGTTTGCTTCCTAAGTGTCAGTGATACGGTGGTAACTATCTTCACTATTTCCTGCCACTCACCGCTAACGGCTCTTCTCCCGACTAGGCTAACTGTATACCATGCCACTGCATTCTATGTATTTAATGTGTGTGGTATAGCAGTAATAGTCATTATGACTATTCTTAACCACTACCTCAGGCCACTTTGCAAAAGGTCGTGGTATAGTGGTAAAAGACTATGAAGGGTAAACGGTGGCGGAACAAGAAATTTTAACATCATGAATGGGGGAAAAAGGAATTATTTCATGACAAAGGTAGGAGAATAGATTTTAATGGGGGCAACATAGCCATTCTTAGGGTGGCGAATGATTTTTTATGAGAGAAATAGTGAATGATTAGGATTAAAATGGACTAATCATTTAGGATTTTAATGGAAATTTTTGGTTCTAACAGTGGCTCCTGTTGGGGATGAGTGATTTTGCAAATCACTACAAGAATCTAGAATATCTACTGGGAGAGCAGACCAAGTGAAGGAAATGAAAAATGAAGGCCATGGAATATGGAGGGAATGAATTAGAGCAGAGATGGAAAATGGAGAAAAATGGAGAAATGGAAAATCCTATATTACTATACAAGGAAAGTAAATTATGTTAACAACAAGGGAACCTCTAGGAATGTCCATGTACTAGCAAACCTAGACCCTTCAAAATTTCTAAAACTGCTGTGCATGGAAAAGAATGTTTAAAGAGGTTTGGTAGGGATTGTCCATGCACTAGCAATCCTTAATCCTCTATATCTGCTATGGTTCAAAAATCAAACCATAAGGGATAGGCCCAGGCCAGCCCAAAAGAAAAACCTACACTTTCCTCTATCATAGATCCTGTTCTGATTAGAGCTCATCAGGTTTCTTTTGAAACTATCGATTCCATCTGCCCTGTTACATGCAAAAATCTTCAGGAAATCATTGTATTTAATCTAATTCATATTCATTTCATCACTCTTCATTTCATAATAGATATATTTGTCACCCTCATTACACAAAGTGTATCCACATTTAACAAAACATTCATAGGCTTTCCCATTATCATACATTACTGAATCATCCTACAACAGTACTAGGACCTGAAAATATGAATGCTTCTCATGAAAGTCAAAAAAATTTATCTCATTAACATCCTCTAAAACAATCAAATCAGAAATACTTTCCATTTCTTTCCTATCACCAGTTGGCACTGACACCCCCTCTAGATCCATACAGTCATCCTCATACACACTTGAATCAACAAGACTTGAACACTCATCATCAATAACATGCAAACTAGTATCTTTTTCTTCTAGTCAAAAATCATTCAAGTCACATACCTCTTCTAGGATAGACAAGGATTCTTGATCAGCTTCAAAGATCTCTTCATCAGTCTGATAAATGATCATGGAGTCATATGAATTGTTGCACATAGTATCTTCACTATCAAAGAAGATATATAATGGAGCCAAAATTTTGAAATCATCTTTATGTGCATACTTCTGGTATTCAAGAGTTAACAAATCTGAAACTTTCTCACTGCTGAGTGAATAGGTCTCTACTTCCATATATTCTACTATTTCCTCTTCCTCTTGATCTCCATAAGCACTACAAGAATCACCCTGTTGTGCATCAAAATTCACAAGTTCTTCCTCATTGATCTCTTCTATATTTTTATCATCCTCCAAACCTAAAAAATTGTCATCAGAAATCCCAGCAGCACATACTTCCTTTATTTGTTGCATTGTTTGGTCACCCATGATATCACTATTAGATTCATCATTTCCAGTATCGATATACCTTGTCCCAAGTCTGGAATCAATAAATTCATTCACTATGTCAAAGGCACGCTATTTTGATGATTCTGACCAATAAACTAATTCAGGCCTCGATGCTCTTAGAAATTGTGCAACAATTGTGGGTCTTGTAGGCCTATAATGAGGAGGTAATTGCATACAGACGTATGTCATCCTATTTTATAGAGAGTTTTCATCCTCTCCTTCATATTTCCTTATGTTGAAAATTGAATCTATGGGGGAAATTCTACATTCTGATTAGATGATGGAGTCTTGGCTTTGAGTATGTGCATATTCATCCTCTTTCTCCTCAAATTGCTGATTCTGACATGTACTTTCAAGAGATTCTATGTTTTTTTTCATGATTGATCAATTCTACCACTGATATGATTGCCACCATCCTCATACATCTCCTTATCAATGATATCAATTAGCACATCTACTTGGTCAAAAGTGACTGGTTTTACTAACCCAGGCCAATGAATTGAATCAGGCCAACATAACTTTCATGAACTGCTCAATAAACATGGATGTGTTGGGCCTATGATTAATAGGTATTTCCACACACATATTTGCAATTTTTTTGAAGAGAGAGTGTCCAGATTCCCATTTTTCTCTCTTTGTGCCATAAAATATTTTTAGAAGACTTTGGTTTATCTTTTGAAGACGGATAACAGGTTCCACATCAGGTGCAAATTGATGATAATGAATATAAGTTGGACTATGGTGTGCAAGGCATTGAGTAGGGTGGGTTGGGAAAACAAGGCCTTTTCTACTTTGAAGACATCCCATTTTGATTAGGAATTGTATTGTTCTAAGTATTCTTCATCAGGTTCTTTACCATATTCGCCACTCACTTTCTTAAAAGTGAGAAAATTAAATTGTTCTTGATTCACCCAGCAGAGTCAATTTTCATTAAAATTCTTAACTATGAATTTCTCTTAAATGAATCTATATGGAAAGGTTGCCTGACACCAGATTTTTCTCTAAGTTAGTCCCCAGTGGAGTCGTCAAAATGTTGGGTCTCAAAAATGCAGGTTTTAACCAGAAGAGTTTGCCAAGCTCTTACAACACTTTTGGCCAACGTACAAGGCCAATTGATGCAATTGAACCTTCTTCTCTTTAGGTTCTTCTAGACCAAGGCGAGTGAACCTATGTGAATGATGTAGATTGAAATGTATTTCCTGGTGAAACAATCTACCCACAATGGCAAATGGAAGTGGATAGACAAAAATCACTACAACTATACCTACTCCTACTACACAAAAGAAAGGTTTTGAAAATGTTGTTCGTATATAAAATTAATTCTCTAGGTTGTGGCAGATCAGTGCCTTCTATCCACATGGGCAATGGAGTCAAAAATTAAGAATTATGTATGTCCCCTTCTCTAGTTTAATTCAAGTTGTTAGGCACTTTATAAAATGAAATTTAATGACTGGCATATGACTTCACTTATTTATGACTTGCATAAATTGTGTTGGAATGTTTCTCTATCAGGTTCTAATTTAACCATCCAAAAGAAATATTAAAATCACCGTGACTTATTTAAAATATTTTAATTTTGACTTGCAGACACCAATTAATTAAATCACACAAAATGGAATATATTTTGACAAATCAGAAATATACTTGATATACTGATTTGAATGATAAAAGACCTCAAGTTGTAGACAACCAGATAAAAATAGTAAATTATTTCATCACAACAAATGAACACAGAAAGGTTTTCACCAATTTAAAATATCGATTCATTGCTCTGCTTCAAGAACATATGTACATTATTTCCCCTTTCCCAGTTCTCATTTTCTGAGAAATCTACTTCTACTCTATCTACTGCTACCCACTTAATTGATTTTTCAATATATTTATACATTACATTTCAAGAGTCACGACTCTTCAATTTCTTGTTACAGTCGTTTGCATTTGTTAGCAGAAATTAAAATATTTAATTGGATTTCCTTATCGGCAAATTAAATATTTTTACATAGTTCGCCTTTTTATTTTCACTTTATATAATATCTGCTCCTTACATTTTATTTTCCCACGGCTTTCTTTATTTATTTTAACACTCTACCACTGCTCCTATCTCTACCTCTCATAGTATCACATTGTTATTTGTTGTCTTTAACTATCTACCACATCACCATGGTCACTGACTTGACTATCGGCAATACCGTGGTGATCGGTGTAAACCACCGCTTCACTGTTAACTTACCGCCACTGTGCTACTGCAGTTCCTCCCTTGGCCAGTCATGGTGTGGCGGTAGCCACCTTTGCTACTTGATAATGGTTTACCATTGTCACCATGGTTTCCCTGTAAACCAATGGAGGTACCGCGGTGACTGCTACCTCCATCTGTTGCTGACCGTCACCTCGTTGCCTCAGTCTGCTTCCTAACTATCGGCGATATGGTGGTAACTATCTTCAGTGTTTCCTTCCACTCACTGCTAATGGCTCTTCTCCCAACTAGGTTAACTATATATCGTGCCACCATGGTCTATGTATTGAATGTGTGTGGTATAGCGGTAATAGTCGTTATGACTATGCCTAACCACTACTGCAATACCGCAAGCCACTTTGCAATATGTCGCGATATAGTGGTAAAAGGCTATGAAGGTAAAACGGTGGCGGCACAAGAAATTTTAACATTATGAATGTGGGAAAAAGGAATTATTTCATGACAAAGGTAGGAGAACAAATTTTAATGGGGGCAACATAGCCATTCTTAGGGTGGCGAATGATTTTTTATGAGAGAAATAGTGAAAGCATTAGGTTTAAAATGGACAAATCGTTTAGGATTTTAATGGAAATTTTTGGTTCTAATAGTGGCTCCTATTGGGGATGAGTGATTTTACAAATCACTACAAGAATCCAAAATATCTACTGGGAGAGCAGACCAAGCGAAGGAAATGAAAAATGAAGGCCATGGAATATGGAGGGAATGAATCAGAGCAGAGATTGAAAATAAAGCAAAATGGAGAAATAGAAAATCCTATATTATTGTACACACAAAGAAAATGATGTTAACAACAAGGGAACCTCTGGGAATGTCCATGTACTGGCAAACCTAGACCCTTCAAAATTTCTAAAACTACTGTGTATGGAAAAGAATGTTTCAAGAGGTTTGGTAGGGATTGTCCATGCACTGGAAATCCTTAATCCTCTGTATCTACTATGGTTCAAAAATCAAACCATAAGGGATGGGCCAAGGACACCTCAAAAGAACAACCTACACTTTCCTCTATCATGGACCTTGTTCTGATTAGAGCTCATCAGGTTTCTTTTGAAACTATCCATTCCATCTGCTTTGTTACATGCAAAAATCTTCAAGAAATCATCGTATTTGATCTAATTCATATTCATTTCATCACTCTTCATTTCATAATAGAAATCTTTGTCACCCTCATTACACAAAGTGTATCCACATTTACCAAAAAATTCATAGGCTTTCCCATTATCATACATTACTAAATCATCCTGCAGCAGTACTGGGATCTGAAAATCCGAATGCTTCTCATGAAAGTCAAAAATTTATGTCTCATTAACATCCTCTAAAACAATCAAATCATAAATACTTTCCATTTCTTTCCTATCACTAGTTGGCATTGATAACCCCTCTAGATCCATACAGTCATCCTCATACACACTTGAATCAACAAGAGTTGAACACTCATCATCAATAACATGCAAACTAGTATCTTTTTCTTATAGGAAAAAATCATTCAAGTCACATACATCTTCTGGGACAGAAAAGGATTCTTGATTAGATTGAAAGATCTCTTCATCAGTCTGAGAAATGATCATGGAGTCATATGAATTGTTGCACATAGTATCTTCACTGTCAAAGCAGATATATACTGGAGCCAAAATTTTGGAATCATCTTTATGAGCATACTTCTAGTATTCAAGAGTTAACAAATCTGAAACTTTCTCACTGCTGAGTGAATAGGTCTCTGCTTCCATATATTCTACTATTTCCTCTTCCTCTTGATCTCCATAAGCATTGCAAGAATCACCCTGTTGTGCATCAAAATTCACAAGTTCTTCCTCATTGATCTCTTCTATATTTTTATCATCCTCCAAACCTAAAAAATTGTCATCTTAAATCCCAGCGGCACATACTTCCTTTGTTTGTTGCATTGTTTCATCACCTAGGATATCACTATTAGATTAATTGTTGCCAGTATCCATATACCTTGTCCCAAGTCTGGAATCAATAAATTCATTCACTATGTCAAAGGCACACTGTTTTGATGATTCTGACCAATAAACTAATTCATGCCTCGATGCTCTTAGAAATTGTGCAACAAACGTGGGTCCTGTAGGCCTATAATGAGGAGGTAATTGCATACAAAAATTTTTCATCCTGTTGTATAGAGAGTTTTCATCCTCTCCTTCATATTTCCTTATGTCAAAAATTGAATCTATGGGGGAAATTCCATATTTTGATTATGTGATGGAGTCTTGGCTTTGAGTATGTGCATATTCATCCTCTTTCTCCTCAAGTTGCGGATTCTGACATGTATTTTCAAGAGATTCTATGTTTGTTTTCATTGATTGATCAATTCTACCACTGATATGATTGCCACCATCCTCATACATCTCCTTATCAATGATATCAATTAACGCATCTACTTGGTTAAAAGTGACTGGTTTTACTGACCCAGGCCAATGAATTGAATTAGGCCAACATACTTTCATGAACTTCTCAATAAACATGGATGTGCTGGTCCTATGATTAATAGGTATTTGCACAAAGATATTCACCATTTTGTTGAAGAGAGAGTGTATAGATTCCCATTTGTGTCTGTTTATGCCATAAAACATTTTTAGAAGACTTTGGCTTATCTTTTGAAGACAGATAGCAGGTTCCCCATCAGGTGCAAATTGATGATAATGAATATAAATTGGAATGTGGTGTGCAGGGTATTAATGTGGGTGGGTTGGGAAAACAAGGCCTTTCTTACTTTGAAGACATCCCATATTGATTAGGAATTGTATTGTTCCGGGTATTCTTCATCGGATTCTTTATCAGATTCGCCACTCACTTTCTTAAATGTGAGAAAATGAAATTGTTCTTGATTCACCCAACGGAGTTAATTTTCATTAAACTTCGAAACTATGAATTTCTCTTCAATGAATCTATAGGGAAAGGTTTCCTGCCACTAGATTTTTCTCTAAGTTAGCCCCCAGCGGAGTCACCAAACTATTGGGTCTCAAAAATGTAGGTTTTAACCAGAAGAGTTTGCCAAGATCTTCAACACTTTTGGCCAACGTAAAATGCCAATTGATGCAATCGAACCTTCTTCTCTTTAGGTTCTTCTAGACCAAGTCAGGTGAACCTATGTGAATGATGCAGAATGAAATGTATTTCCTGGTGAAACAATCTACCCACATTGGCAAATGGAAGTGGATACACAAAAATCACTACAACTTTACCTACTCCTACTGCACAAAAGAAAGGTTTTAAAAATGTTGTTCTTATATAAAATTAATTCTTTGGGTTGTGGCAGATCAGTGCCTTCTATCCACATGGGCAATGGAGTCAAAAATTAAGAATTATGTGTGTTTTGTTCTTTGGTTTAATTCAAGTTGATAGGCACTCTATAAAATGAAATTTTAATGACTAGAATATGACTTCACTTATTTATGACTTGCATAAATTGTGCTAGAATATTTCTCTATCAGGTTCTACTTTAACCATCAAAAAGAAATCTTAAAATCATTGTGACTTATTTAAAATATTTTAATTTTGACTTGCAGACACCAATTAATTAAATCACACAAAATGGAATATATTTTGACAAATCAGAAATATACTTGATATACCGATTTGAATGATAAAAGACCTCAAGTTGGAGACAACCAGATAAAAATTGTAAATTATCTCATTACAACAACTGAACACAGAAAGGTTTTCACCAATTTAAAATATTGATCCATTGCTCTGCTTCTAGAAATTCTATACATTATTTCCCTTTTCCCAATTCTCATTTTCTGAGAAATCTACTTCTACTCTATCTAATGCTACCCAATTAACTGATTTTTCAATATATTTATACATTACATTTCAAGAGTCACGACTCTTCAATTTCCCGTTATAGCTGTTTGCATTCATTAGAAAAAATTAAAATATTTAATTGGATTGCCTTATCGGCAAATTAAATATTTTTACATAGTTCTCCTTTTTATTTTTTCACTTTATATTATATCTGCTCCTTACATTTTATTTTCCCGGGGCTTTCTTTATTTCTTTTACCACTCTACCATTGCCCCTATCTCTACCTCCTACGGTATCATGGTGTTATTTGTTGTCTTTAACTATCTACTGCATCACCGCGGTCACTGACATGACTGCCAGTAGTACCGCGGTGATCAATCTTAACCACCACTTCACTGTTAACTTACCGCCACCATGCTACCACGGTTCCTCCTTTGGTCGGTCACGGTGTGGCGGTAGCCACCTTCACTGCCTGCCAACGGTTTACCACTATCACCGCAGTCTCCCCGTAAACTGATGGTGATACCGTAGTGACCACTACCTCCGTCTGTCCCTGACCGTAACCTCGCTGCCTCGGTCTGCCTCTTAATTGTCGGTTGTATGGCAGTAACTATCTTCACTACTACCTGCCACTCTCTGCTAATGGCTCTTCTCCTGACCAAGCTAACTATATACCTCACCACCATGGTCTTTGTGTTGAATGTGTGCAGTATAGTGTTAGTATTCGTTATGACTGTGCTTAACTGCTACCGCAATACCACAGGCCACTTTGCAAAAGGCCGTGGTATAGCGGTAAAAGGCTATGAAGGGTAAACGGTGGTGGCACAAGAAATTTTAACATTATGAATGGGGGAAAAAGGAATTATTTCATGAAAAAGGTAGGAGAACGGATTTTAATGGGGGAAACATAGCCATTCTTAGGGTGGTGAATGATTTTTTATGAGAGAAATAGTGAAATAATTAGGTTTCAAATGGACAAGTCATTTAGGATTTTAATGGATTTTTTTGGTTCTAACACCCCTCTCCCTCTCCCTCCCTCTCTCCCTCTCTCTCTCTCTCTCTCTCTCTCTCTCTCTCTCTCTCTCTTTCTCCTTCTCTCCCACTCTCTCTTTCTTTCAATCATACACCCTCTACCTTTAACCCTGACCCCTTAAACCCTAAAACAATTATACCCTCAACCCTACCTCCCTCTCTACTATATATTTGTCCTCTTTGTCTCTCTCTCCCCCCCACACACACACACACACACCTCTATATCCTCTACTATAAGGGTATAGGGGAGAGATATACAATTAGGATAGAGGGTATATACAAAGAGGGAGAAAAGAAATCTATTTAAAAAACCATATTTCATATAGTGTGAGCCGTTTTTGAAGAAGTAGAGATGTTACCATTTTAGCAAGAAATAATGTGCTCACGTTATAACACGCTCACATTATAGTGCGCTCACATTTTATCTTCCCCTAAAAATGGTAAAAAAACTCAATATACCCATGATGTCAAGGCCCACATTCTACATATTCTCCTGGTTTTGCGCATGCTCCAACAAAAAGTAACTTTTTGATGATGTTGTGAAGTGTGCAAGCATGCTATTAACATTCCACCACCTTTTCCATGATATTTCTACCACCTTTGCATGAAATAGTAAAGGTTCCACTTTGAAAGACATATTCAAGTTTGAATTCCATTGAAAACTGATATACAATTGAAGTTTGGAGGGGAACAAGCTTTTGAAAAAGTCAAATTGTTGTGAAGTTTGAAGAAAGAAGAAGCTAAGGCTAAATAATTGGGTTGAACTCCTCCATTTGAAAGTCTTGTTTTTTAGGTATGTGAAGTCTTTACACATTTTTTTTATTTTGCATATTCCATGTTGATCATTGTTTTTTTGTCATTATAACCTTAGCTTGTCAATGCACATTTTAAATTACACAATTATATACACTTGCCAATTACCATTTTAAACCCGATGCAGAGAATCTACCAGGATCCACAAATCATCAAGGTTACTTCTGACCCTAACTTAAAATGAAGAAGATCAACCAACCAACTCATACATCTTTTCATCAAAATCCCTCAATTTCACTTGATTTCATATTTCCACAAAACATTAGAACCTGGCTTCAACTCTTTGTCGGACTCAAAAATATATTAACCATCATAAAATTGATTGTAACATAGCATAAACCTGATTAGAAACTCAAAACCATTCATTTCATTCACGATTCACTAATTGAAGAACTCAATGTTGTAACTTACATGGCAAAATAACAACAAATCATGGAAGGTAACTACCAACCTTTATCCAAAAATCCAAGACACTATAATCAGCATATTATTGATTGAAATAAACCAAATACACATTCCAAATATCTCACCAAAATTCATCCTTTCAGCATGCTTCCCCTAGCAGTATTCCAAACCCGTGGTGTAGGGGCACCTACAACGATGTTTCAAAATCTACTTTGGTGACAAATTTTTTTAAGGTCCTTGGGTGAGTTCAAGAGTTTTTAGATGCTTTGGAATATATTTTATTGAAAGTAAGGTCTAAATAGACCAATCTTTCATGTATTTATGGATTTTGTGAGTTTGGTGATCAAATGTGCAAGTATGCACTCTTGCTTCAAAAAATTGTCAATTTTGCCATATAATCTTTGTAGGAAAATTATTCAAATTGTAAATTGAAGTGCAATACAAGAGTCTATAAGTTGTATTAGGGATGAAATAAAGGTGTTTGAGTGGTCTTAGGTGTCTTGGACAACAAAGTTGTGAATGTTAGCAATTTTTAAGAAAAATGAAGGTTTTGGTGTGAAATTGATATTATTCCATAAAGGAATGTTCCTAATTTCATTTAGCTCACTTTGAAGAGGTTTTCATTGAACTTTGTGCTTGGAATTCATAAATTTCTAGAAACTGGGTTCTTGGATAGTCAAGGGTTTGAGGGAAATTTAATGTCTTAGATAGCATCCCACCTATTGTGCTCTCTATGACTTGGTGGGGTGACCATGTAGGATGTACTTATGATGTTCTTATGAGTAGGGAAGAACAATTTTAAATATTCCTCATGAATGATGTTGGTTTAAGGGGAAATACCCTAGTTTCTCATAGAAAATAATGGTGCAGACCTAAGAAAGAGGGGTGAAGCATTTCCAAAGGGAATATGAGGGTTCCTTAAGCTTGGGGGGACCTATACAGACGTGTTTATATAGTTTTTTTGAATTGGGAAGTTGTGGAAGGTAGAGTTTCGGTAAGGAGGCCTAAAAACACTTGTTTCCTAGGTTCTATAGAGGGTTTTGAAACTTGTTGATGGAATGAGTACTAGGGGTACTCAAATCTTGATAATTTTTAGTTTTGAAACCTAAGACAAGACTTTTTTCAGTCATGGAGGCCTGGTGGTGGGTTTTTGAGGGGGTCCCTTTGTAAAATTGGCTAATTTGGGCCCTAAAATAGTGAAATTTGTCATTTTGAGGAAAGTGTCTTAAAAGAGTCATATGTGGATTTTTTATATGTCTCATACCACTGAAATTTATATCTATATCAATCATTTTTTTGACAGGTGTTTTGGGAGGTTTGTGAGAAAAATCCCTAAAATTGGTTTGTGAAGCCTACAAGGCAATTTTGGGTCAAAAGTGGCTTTTAGAAGAGTTTGTTTGATCTTCTTTTTGTAGGTGGTTGAATTTCAATATTCTTACATCTTGAAGGTTTTGACACTCTTTTCCTACATCAAATTTTAATTTTGAGTCATAATGAAGAGTCATGGTTGATAGGTAACCCTATCGTCTTATTGAGTCAATTGAAGGTTGATGTCTTGGCTGGCATATTTGAGAGAAGCTATGTCAATTTGTATCTTGGGTTCTCACCACTGTGCATCAACCTGGTTCTAGGCACACATCATACTCCCCCAACGTATCTAACTTGTTTTGTAACTTCTTAACTAACTTATCTCTTGACAACTTTGCCAAAAATGCAATTTTTTGCAAATGTCAAGCCAAATCTCTCCCCTAAACACCTAGAATGATTCAAAAGAACTAAATACATATTAAGAGTTGTCTCATAGACCTTATTTAACATAGATCAAGATCTTAGACTCAAAAAAAAAAGAACCTTGCTTTTACCCAAGAAACTAGTGGTTTATTGAAAAACACACATCCAACCCTCACACAATCCTATGAATACTTCAAACAGGTCTAAAATGGTCTGCACAAACTCAATTCAACAATAAACCACAATTCCCCAATGCAAAACACACTTTATCATATCAAAACTACTCAAAATCTCATGGAAAACTCAAAATTTCACTCTAGGGCTTCATGCCCAACACCCTTTTAGACCTCCCCTGCACACAAACAACATTCCCTCACCTATTTTTTGATGATCTTCCTTCACATATTCATAATCATTCTTTGCATCGATGTTTTCCTAAATCCTAGACAACAACTTCTTGAATTGACAATTTTCATTCAATCGTTCTCCTGCACCATGTATGCTTCCCCAGTTTGTATACATATATATGACATAAGTTGACATTTTGTATGCTTGTCCATGCTATAGATAAAATTATATGCCACACCGAAGAAAAAGACAAAGAGGAAACTGACAGACAAAGAAAAGGAAACCTTCAAAGCAAAGGAGAGAGCTCGGATGATGATATATCGTGAAAAGCATAAATTGGGAATGATTCACGAAAACAAGACAATTGAAGAGTAACCTCAACCATCAAAAAGAGAAAAGGAATTGCCAGCACAAACGGCATGAATGTGAAAGAATCATGGTAAGATAGATTCGGATATCGTAGTGGAGACACACCCTCTACGGAAAGTGAATATGAAGGGACACCATTAAGTATAGGCGAATATGGAGGGACAACATCTACCAAAAGTGAATATGGAGGGACACCATCTACTGCAAGTGAATATGGAGGGACACCATCTACCGCAAGTGAATATTGTTGGACACCATCCAACACATCTCAAGCTGAGAGTACATCATAACTCGGATTTGACGAAGAAGGTATGCCATCATCCTCACGTGAACCTCAAGGTATGTCTTCTTCTCCACCCTTGATCAAAGGTACGCAATCTAGCCCACCTCAATTAAATAATGATGAAATTCCTGATGTTGAGATGTATGTACCTAGGAGAACACCACCTAGAATTTTGCATAGAAATCCAAAGTATTTAATTAATATTGATGAGGATATTTGCATCACATGGAAGGTAAGATTCCAACACGCACTTTTAGAAGATATGTTGATAAGATTTGGAAATTATTCTTTGAAAGGCTAAATGAGACCGCAAGATGTCAACTATTTGTTGAAATGATGCAGGGTGTAAAGTATAAGAACATCATGAAGACTCTTGGGTTGAGAACATCGAATGCATTGAGTGAAGACACTATTGTGAAGAATCTAATGGATGCTTATGAGAGTGTAGGTAAGACCTCACGCTCAAAGGATAGTAATGTCACCCGATGTTTCATTACATCAACTTTGGTAAGTTGTCAAACAAAGAGAGCTCCTCTCATTAGAAAGACGAGTGAACAAATGGGAATCAGTAGAAAAATTTTATCAAGAGCCATTCAGAGGCAGAAAAGAATTGAGGGCACTAATTCAAATGAATTATGGGCATTCTCAGGGAGACTGTCATGAAAAGATAAAGAATTTTTCAAAGCCTTGAGAACACTAATTAAAGAGTATTGGAAGAATAACACAAGGCCATCTCCGAATCAAAGGGATGTGGTAAGAAGAGAATCGGTTGTCGAAATTGTGAGCCACATCTAAAGCATTTTTTGGATATGACTCAATCGCAATTTTTTCGTAAACTTGAAAATGATTATCCTCAAATTAGTATTTGTTAAAGATTTTTTGAAATTCTTAAACCTTTTTATGTCAAGATAAATCACACATGCACTACTTGTTGTTGTAGACTACATATTGAATTCTCTAACCATTATGATGTTTATCGTTCTATATGTGTAGATTTGCATACTAACAATGTTTTGTAGGATTGTGGCATAGAAGCCCCACCAAAATCTTCAAGAGATTTCTTATCAAAAAAATTATGTGAAATAGAGGATGGCCAAATATTCTACAGGACAACATGCTTGGATGGTTCATGCGAGCATTACGGTGGCTTCCAGCATATGCCAGTATGTCAACATATGGAAAGCATAGATGAGGTGGGACAAAAACTAGTAGAGTTTGGGAAGTATAAAATAGTGGCATATGCTACAAAAGATGGGTCTCAAGTAAAAAGGTGTGATTTGGTTATTAAAAATATTCTAGTGTACCAATTTATGTCCATGTTTCATGGCAATATACTAGCTGAGTATGCAATGCATACCCATAGAGCCCAACGGTTGGACATGCAATTCAAGCTATTCAAGGACACCTTTCAAGTTGGCAACATAGTATTAGTGGTTGACTTTGTGGAGAACTACACTCTTCAACCACAACACAAGGTGCAATCACAGTATTACAACTCCACATAGGTTTCAATATTTGTGCACATAGCATTCATTCATGCATCTGATAGTACAGATGACCAAAGGAAGGTATTGAGGGAGTACCACTTTTACATTAGTGATGATCGCACACATTCTCCAGAGTTCATGCAAGGTTGCTTCCAAATGTTCTGCAGTGGTTTGGCTCAGAGGGGCATAGCATACAACCAACATATAATATGGTCAGATAACTGTGCAGCACAATTCAAGAACTCGTGCATGTTCTACTAGTTGTGCAGGATGCATGTCATTATAGGTGTTCAACATATGTGGAAATTTTGTGAGGCCGAGCATGGAAATCAGGAGCATGATGGTGTGGGAGCATGCGTGAAAAGAGAATTAGCATGAGAAGAGTTAAAGTATATAGACAATGCAAATTTGACAGATGCAAAATCAATCATTGAGTGGTCTAATGCTTCGATGGGTCTAGGTAATGAAGGTACGTCTTCAGTTAGTATATTTTTTTGGTTGATGGATGATATTAACATTGTACCATGTAAGGATTGTTGTACACTAATAGGATCGAGTGAGGTACACTCTTTCCTTAGCTCAAATGTAGGTTCATGGAGTATCGATACACAAAAGATGGTATGCTTTTATTTTTCATGTACAATGCAAGCCTGGAATGATTGTGAGTCAAGGGAGTTGGTTGACAAATGGTTGACAAGTTATCTTCACCCAATTCACATGTATCACCCTCCAATGGCATTGGAACTAACATAGATGGAATCATCAGTCAAATTTGACCACATATCAGATCTAGTTCAACCAAGTGATATATCTACTTGCTTAGTTGTTGAAATTCCATATCGTTATCTTACTTTGTAGTGTATTTGTAATGTTGACTAATTTCAAGAGATTTGTTGCACATATCAATGTAGGGCATGTTTATGCAGTTATTGCAGATGAAGAAAATGAAGAGGGAATGGACTATTACTTGTGTCATTGTGTTGAGGTGAAAAATAAATTGGAGGCCCCAGTTATAGATGGAGAAAACATTGAATACCCTACAGACTTAGTTGTGGTTACTGGAACGTGGCTTAGAAGGTACCCACATTCGAGTGTTAAACATTGGCTATTTCAAGACTTTGAAATGCATCATAAGATTCTTCATTACTCAAACCTTTTCATGGCATCCAATGTTCGTTTGACCAAATATGGGGGTAGACCTTTGAACAAGACCTTGTGGAAGGTTCGTGAGTCTGACCATGAGGCAATACTTGACACAATAAAGAGTAGAGCAGACCCAGATGGTTCATTGGATTAATTTGTAAGTATATGCAGATTGGTTCTTATTAATTTATACTTGTATGCACATTAATTTGTTTGATGCCAATTCTATCATCTTCTTTTACTTTTCCTATTTGTAAGTAAACTACTAAATAATGATTAGTGCCCCCTTGCAAAAAATGCAGATATATGAGCCATCCAAGAGAATTTCAGCCAAAAAAGCAATGCAACATCCTTATTTTGATGATCTTGACAAATCTCGATCATGATTTTAAGCCATTAAAAAAGTGTGTGCAAAGCTTGGTGGGGGAATTTCAAGTTATTAATTTGAAGTTAACCTTATCATTAGTAGCTATGATGTAGACATTATAAGAGTATCTCAAATTTGAATTTGCTCTATTCATGAGAGGTGTTGTGTGCAATAGGTATCTTGGAACTCCCAGTGAAGATGTATGACCAGGAGTGACTAAGTTATGAGACCTGCATGCCTATTTATAAGTGCCTTCCATCTATATTCATTTCATTCCATTTTGGATGCTCTTTCTTTTTCTCTTTTACTTTGCGTAGTTGTAAGTAAATTACTAAAAATTGATTGATCTCTCATTGCATAAAATTTTGATTTATGAGCCATAAAAGAGAATCTCACCCAAAAAATAAATACAACATCCTTATTTTGATGATCTTGACAAATCTCAATTCTGATTTCAAGCCATTATAAAAAAGCATGTGAAGCTTAGTAAGGGAATCTCAAGTTACTCAATTGAAATTAACCTCATAATGAGCATGTATGATGTAGAAATTTAAAGAGAATCTTGAATGTATGGTTGACATTGTAAAATATCTGTGAAACCTCTACATGCAATATTTTATCCAACCCTAGGGTGAAACCTCATTTTTCATGCCCTTTTCCATCAAAATCTACAGGGGAAACAACACAAACCCCATAAAACTTATTCCCTTTCACTTAGAAACTTCTCGTCTAATCCTATAGGATCGCGTTGGGCCCCTCTACAAAATATCTCTTGGTTTTGGCTATCTCAAAGTGGTTTTCCCACAGTGGTGGATTTTTCAGTTGATGGAAAAGGCGTCAAATGCAAGCAGTGCAAAGTTGCAAAGTGTTGCAACTTTCATTCTACAACTCGTGTGACCAAGCGGACTATTCCAATGCATCTGTATAGGTATTTTTATGCTATTCATGGTCCTCTTTTGCACCCAAACATGCAGAATGGCTCCAATCTACGTTCAACTAAATCGATCCCTTAAGTGTCCAAAGTGCTAAATCGCTGAAAAATTCATCATGCAGTTACTTGATTACCATGATGCTTAGAAACTTCTTGTATGATCCTGCAGGATCATGTTAGGACCCTCTACAAAAATATCTCTCAATTTTGGCTATCTCGGAGTGGTTTTCCCGTGGCGGCGGATTTTCACTTGATGGAAAAAGTATCAAATTCAAGTTGTGCAAAGTTGCAAAGTGGTGCAACTTTCTCTTTCCAACTCGTGTGACCAAGCGGACTGTTCCAACATGTCCGAATAGGTATTTTTACGCTAGGTATGGTCTTCTTTCACACCGAAACATGCGGAATCACTCTGAGGTACGTTCAACCGGATCGATCCCTTAAGGGTCCAAAGTGCAAAATGGCTGCAAACTTTAACATACTATTACTTGGATACCGTGATGCTTCGAAACTTCTCGTCTAATCCTACAAGATAAATTTGGGCCCCTCTAGAAAAATCTCTTTCTGTTTTGGCTATCTCGGAGTTGTTTTCCCATGGCGGCGGATTTTCACTTGATCGAAAAAGCATCAAATGCAAACAATGCAAAGTTGCAAAGTGGTGCAACTTTCATTCTGCAACTCGTGTGACCAAGCAGACTGTTCCAGTGCATTTGAATAGGTATTTTTATGCTAAGAATGGTCCTCTTTCACACCCAAACATGTAAATTCGCTTTGAGGTACATTCCACCGGATCGATCCCTTAAGGGTCCAAAGTGCAAAATGGCCACAAAATTCAACATGCTATTACTCAGATACCATGATGCTTAGAAATTTATCATCTTATCCTATAGGATCGCATTGGGCCCCTCTACAAAAATCTCTCTTGGTTTTGGCTATCTCATAGTGGTTTTCCCGTGGCGGCGGATTTTCACTTGATGGAAAAAGTGTCAAATTCAAGTTGTGCAAAGTTACAAACTGGTGCAACTTTTGCTCTGCAACTCGTGTGACCAAGCGGACTATTTCAATGTGTTTGAATAGGTATTTTTATGTTAGGAATGGTCCTCTTTCACATTGAAACACACAGAATCGCTCTGAGCTACGTTCCACCGGATCGATCCCTTAAGGGTCCAAAGTGCAAAATGGCTGAAAACTTAATCATGCTATTAGCTGGATACCGTGATACTTAGAAACTTCTCATCTGATCCTATAGGATTGCATTGGTCCCCTCTACAAAAACCTCTCTCGGTTTTGGCTATCTCAGAGTGGTTTTCCCATGGGGGCAGATTTTCACTTGATGGAAAAAGTGTCAAATTCAAGTTGTGCAAAGTTGCAAAGTGGTGCAACTTTCGCTCTGCAACTCGTGTGACCAAGTGAACTATTCCAACACATTTTAATAGGTATTTTACGCTATTCATGGTCCTCTTTCGCACCAAAACATGCAAAATCACTCCAAGCTACATTCCACCAGATCGATCCCTTAAGGGTCCAAAGTGCAAAATGGTTGCAAACTTCAACATGTTATTACTCAGATACCATGATTCTTATAAACTTATCATTTGATCCAATAGGATTGCATTGGGCCCCTCTACAAAATCCTCTCTCAGTTTTGGCTATCTCGGAGTGGTTTTCCCGTGGTGGCGGATTTTCACTTGATGGAAAAAGTGTCAAATGCAAGCAGTGAAAAGTTGCAAAGTGGTGCAACTTTTGTTCTACAACTCGTGTGACCAAACAGACTGTTCCAACACGTCTGAATAGGTATTTTTATACTAGGAATGGTCCTCTTTCGTACCCAAACATGTTGAATCACTCTGAGCTACGTTCAACTGGATCGATCCCTTAAGGGTCCAAAGTGCAAAAGGGAAGCAAACTTTGATGAGCTATTACTCAGAAATTGTGATGCTTACGACCACTTTTTCTGAGCCTATAGGCTCACGTTGGGTCCCTCTATAGTAGCCTCTATCAGTTTTTGTTATCTCAAAGTCATTTTCCTGTGGTGTCCAGTTTTCACTTGATGGAAAAAGTGTCAAATTGAAGCAGTGTAAAGTTGCAAAGTGGTGCAACTTTCATTTTGCAATTCATGTGACCAAAGTAACTGCTCCAACGCGTCCCGATAGGTAGGTTTACACTAGGCATGGTCCTCTTTTGCACCCAAACATACGGAATTGATTTGAGCTACGTTCAAATGTCTTGATCCCTTATGATCACATGCAAAACAATGGAAAAGAGAAACATACAAACGACAGTTGAGAAGTATGAGTATTCCACACAAAAAGCATATGATCAATGTTGCCCAATTGGTGCAGGAGCACCTACAGCTCACCCTCAATCTTTGATAATCTGATGGTGAATAGGTTGGTCAATATGTTGTGGGTATTTTCAGCATGCTTTTTCTTGAATAAGGTCAATTAAGACCATTAGGTATGTTTTAGGGTGAGTTTTGGGTCTAGTGATAAAAATGTGAAAATTTCAATCTTGCACTAGAAGTTGTCTTTGTAGCCTTTGAAGTCAAATTTGTGAATTTGTATATGACTATGCAAGAATGGAGTTTTTTTGATGTAATAAGGCTATTTCTAGGCCATTTGTGTGGGTTTAGAGGTCATTATTTGTAGTCGTTAGGTTGGAGGAGTCTAAAGTTGCAAATTTCTAAGTTGCTTAAAGCAACAAATTTGAAATGCAATGGTTATTTGTTTTGAAAGTTGGTTTTTAGTTAGTTGAGGGCACCGATCAGTTAACGAAGGGTGTAAACAACTATGTAAAGCCTTGAGAGGTGTGAATGGAGGTTTTTTTTGAACTTTTGGAGAAGATCTAATAAGAATTATTCACATTGTTCTCTATTTTTTTCATTTTTGATACAAACTTGTTGATCCCGTACTTGGTATGGCCTATAGCTTTCTTGTACGGTCCCAAGGCTGACATGGATTGAAAGAGCTCTGAGTTATCTTTCTTTTGGTGGTTTTTTTTGTGCAAAACCATAAAGGAATAGGAGATTTCTTATCATTTTTTTGGAAGTGGTTTGAAACCCTAAAAAACCAGGGTTTTGAGTGAAATTCCCTCATGTCTTCCATCTCCACCATGTGCTAAGGCTAGATCTGGGTGGAATGGAAAAGTAACATATATATTTTGATTCCATGTTGGTTTCAAAGAATGGATTGAAGGTGGGAGATATATCTTTGGCATTCTAGGCCTGACATCTCTATGTGACAAGCCTAATTTTGTGTAAAATCTGATTTTTGATTGTTTTCATAAGTGTTTTGTGACAAGGGCTCTTGGGAGAATTTTGTATGTGTTGTAAAAGGTTGTAAAAACCTATTTTTGGCTGAGGGGTGTTGGGGTGAGCTAAGGTACTTGATTCCTTGTGTGGATTAGCCTAATTAGGCCTACCTTGTAGCATTATGTTTTGGCCTATCATGGCTTTATCTTTTGTTGTCAAGACATGGGCCTTTGAGGACTTGTAAGAATTGGTATAATATGCCTAGAACTAGTGTCCTTGGTTTGGTTAATGCCTTTTGAGTGTTTCTTGTGTTGCCTATCCTAGTTGGTTAGGCTGCAAGGAATAGGAGGCCTAGTTTGGAAGCGATAGGTCAAAGGTGGTTCCCAAGCATAAGGTGAGTTGTGTTGAGTTGGGTTCGTCATGTTGGGAGGTTTCCAAGTCTGCTCTAATTTTTGGTCATGTCCAGTTTGATATATTCCATGGTTAGGTAGTTGATTTACCTTGTTGAGTCAAGTGAATGTTGGAGTCTTAGTGGGCATATTTGAGAGAAGTTGTGTCAAATCACAACTTGGTTGAGCCACTATGTATCACCAATGGTGCTTTGAAATTGGAAGAGAGATTGAGAGCATGTTTCTTTGTTAAATAGACCTATTCAGGGGTCTAGGACAACATTGAGTCCATTTCTTATTTGTATTATAAATTATAACTTTCTTTCTCTTGAGTCAATTTTGTATACAAGAAATAATATTGCAAAAATTTGACATATAAATATTTTGATGTGTTTATATGGTGACACACCAAGAACATATTGGAATCCTTTTATGAATCATTTCATGGAATACCAATTGAAAACATTTTTTTCTTTTAGATAAAGCTGTTTAGTATCAATCAATTAATATTCAAGACAAACCATGAAGGACAACAATGATCAATCCTAGGGCTAGCCAATTAATAATTATACACATGAATAATTCAACCATGTACATGTGAATAAGGGAAGCACAAGTACTCAAAAACACGTAAGCCTCAAGAAGTATACACACGAATACATAGTATACACAAATTAATACAAAGTATATGCACGAATAAAAGGTATACGCATGAAAACACGTAAGCCACAAAGTATACATTGGAACACACATAAGTCAAAAAGTATACACATAAGTTGTAAAGTATACACTTGAATACACGTAACTCATATCTACTAAATCAATTTAGAATGCAAATATGGACACCATCGATAAAATATATTTGTATTAACCAAATAGCCATGTAGGCATACATCAATATATATCGATATAAGTATGAAATATATGTACAAAATAGCCATATAGGCTTACGAGAATGCCATACAAACATACAATGTCAAATATGTCCAATAAAAAATATGTACAAAACTGCCATGTAGGCATACAACAAAGGGCTTTGGAATCAAAAGTCATTGCTCTGCATGCTTTGGAAATAAATTATTTTCCTTTCCTTTTTGATCAGATGGCGATAGGTCTGTCACTCATTTTCACTGTGCTCAAGTAGTGATCTTGCTACTCCTCCTAGGGTTTAGTTCATGGTGAAGTTTTAACTATTACAACAAGAAGTAAAGACATGAATATATAGAAATTACATTATAAAAAATGATATATTTGATAAAATAATCACTTACCACCATCTCATGATCTCTCTCCATGAGGGAAATATTCTCACGTCTATGCTCAGGCGTACTCAAGCCCTCTATAAACCATACATATAGAAATTAAACTATGTGAATCAATAATGGTTTGATTTTTCACTAACATCTATAACAACGAATGAAAATTGAAATTTACTTATTTTCCTCATACCTCCCCTGTCAGAGCCATCAAGGATTGTAGAGAAGATGACTCACCAATATTCATTGCTCTTGTCATATTCAGAGATGTTTCATCTTACAACATCTGAAAATAAAACAACAAATTATTCAACGTAATCAATTATGTGCATATAAACTACACAAATCTATTAAGTACAAATCATTAGTTAAACTATTTATTCTATTACCTCCATGTAGGTTTGAGTAAATCCACTGCTACTGGGAAGTGTTCCCTCAAAACCTCTAATATTAACCTGTTCAACATCCAAAATTGCATATTAAAATACCATTCGTAAAACAATGCTACTAAAATGTAATAAATTTATTTGTTTACTAGTTACATACCCCAACAATAGGTGTACTGCAAAAATAAGTAGGTGGGGGCTGGTGTATCCAATCTCAACACAACTATAGAACTTGGGGGATGAAATACTTAGCAAAATATTTGACTCTTCATTACTTGCAATATCTAGTTACATACTATCCTGAAACCTCAAAGACTCTAAGGCACGAAAATCTACTATGAGGATTTCCTCAAGTCTCTCCCCAGCTGAGTCGCCTTTTCTATTGATTATTTTTTATGGGAGCCAAACTTAATCTTACTACTCACCTGTGAATATTCTAGGATTCAATGTTTAGCAAGGGTAAGGATTTTTCAATACATAAGTAAAGGTTTTGAGGCCCTTACTTCTTCACTTCGGGCTCTGTGAAACCCGGGAGGGTGATCCCTAGTAGTATTTTCATAATGGTTCTCCTATGTCGTTTATATCAATAACACTACAATATATACAAATGAATCTCATATAGATGCTCAATTATCAACTATATCAAATAAGTTGGCTTGTTCTCAAACATAATTCACACTTAGAGCATGAGAATGACAAAACCTCATAACTTTGTAACCCTTTTATAGAATCTGATTTCATGAAAGGGTATTGACCGAGTTAATCAACACAATATAATATAACTACTTAACTTAATCCAATTCCTAATCCTTGGAATGGATTTAATATCAATACATACATAACATGATAGTAATTTCCATACTTGATAATATATGAAGCTC
This sequence comes from Sequoiadendron giganteum, assembly GCA_007115665.2. NCBI lineage: Eukaryota > Viridiplantae > Streptophyta > Pinopsida > Cupressales > Cupressaceae > Sequoiadendron > Sequoiadendron giganteum. The sequence goes on from CM021105.1 coordinate 226,950,566, forward strand.
TAAAATGTTGCATTACAGTATTCCAACATTATTTTTTAACCCTTACTTCTTACTAGCATTCTAGCATTAAGTTTATTACAAATTTACAGCCATATTCAAGTATCCACATTAATTCCTTGAATTAATAAACAAGAATAGAGCCACACATCCATCTAAAATTGTTAGATTCAAATAAGATAACCTTGATTATATTATTCATAACTTGTAAAACTAGTACATAGGAGAGCAAAATGGTGTTGAACTTGTGTTATTACTATTATGTATTCCAGTATTACCATTAACATTACATATGCGTATTGACAAACCCGAACTTAAGACATATTACTGGACTATTCAGTAACCCTTTCAATCCCTATGTGACTAAATCTAGGAATAACTCACTACCCAACCTCTCTATTTTAGGCCCTAAAATCCCATTTATGAAAGCATGGGAGCAACAAGCAACATGCCGAAATACAATTACATTTTCACTTGAGGGAAAATTTCACCCTAATTTCAAAGATATTCTCCACACGGTTACACTTAATCATTCTAGGTCAAGGGAAAGAAAAAGATAACAAACTCCATGTAGTTGATCAAAGAAGATGATCTAGCCTTCCAAATTGCATCATTCATTGATGTAGCATCACCAAAATTCCATGTCCACGTAGACCAAAGAACATTCTCCACACGTACTAGGGGAAAAAACTCACACACTTCCTAGAAAAATCATATTTATCAGTGAAGATATGGATTCCAACAAATCTCCATCACAACAGTCTGAAAGACATCCACATCAACATTGAAGACAAAAATGACACACATGCTAAAGAGAATGATCCTGATGTATCGACAATGGTGTCATTAAAAAAACTAGGTCGAGACACAACTTTGATTCATCAGAATTAGAGTACTAGATGCTCACCCTCCTCGTGTTCATGCTAAAACTAGAGAAGCTACTACTCCTCCTTCATCAGAGTCTACAGATGGTACTAAAGAAAGAAGGTAGTGGTTGAACTTTGGGTTTCTATCACCTCCACCCTTTGAAGGGCTATCAAAAACCTCAATGGGAGAAATGTGCCTCCCTAGGTATGCCTTACGATACTTGTTTCTTTCCTTTTCTCTCTTCTTAGGCTCAACCAATTCCTTCCCTTTAACTTTGATCAATTCTTCAGAAATAGTCTTGCTCCTCAGGTGGTAACTACTCTTAACACCACCCTTCTTGGATTTCTTGTGTGATTTCTTCTACATTGGTGTTTCAGGAGCTCCAAATATCTCAATTTCACTTTCAAGAGCATTATTTGGGGACTTAAATAGATTAAATCTTCTAGACCTTCAAACGATCTTGATAGACTCACTAGGCTTACTCATTGTTATAATGAACAAAATGAGAACAAGGAGACTCTTAATTTGTAGAAAAAACCCTCACAGGCTTACACTTAAAAATACTCTTGATGAACAGACAACTCAAGCCTCTGTAATTCCCATTAACTCATGCAAACTACAAACCCTCACCACCCTAAGATTCAGAAACCCACAATTCGATATAGTCATAATTGAAACAAGTGGGTATGAGGACCTACTTACCTGGGGAAAATATTATTATGATACCTCTACAACACTTTACCAAAGAAATTCTTTTCCAACCTTCACATGGATGCAAGCTCAATTTTCAGCATTGGATTACAAACTGTGAAGAAAAATATGGCTAGTGGTCCTCATTATATCAAGAAATTTAAGTGTACCAACCATTAATACTCAAGGAAAGCTTGTGCGACCAAGTTGATGATCAACTACCTAATTTTTGAACCTCAGTCATCGATCACACAATGAGATAAATCAACAGATAATTAATCAGGGTGATTAATTATGACAAAGCTAATTACATGCAATTTATGCATTTTCCTTAATCAGAAAATCCCAAGTGGATAAACATCCACTTTGTCTGCATATTAATCATATAATTAGCATTAGAAGGCCTATTGTATCATAATTACCCACTTGCCCATGGGAAATAATCCACTTTCATCTCATCGCCACAAGATAGCACGGAACAATCATGATTTAATCTCAAAAATTCAGCTCGTACCCTACCTTACTTCAATTTCACCTTTCTGCATGTACCAATATTTGATAGAATTGATGGTAGAAATCAAAAGATTTTTCCAAATCTTGAACACGTCCCGAGAGAAATTAGTTCCAAAATGGCATAGTTTTAGTCCTTATGTTGTTTCTGCCAAATTTTTAGCAATACTTCATCTCCACTAAAATCCATCGAAGTCGTTGAGATGTTCCACGTGGAAATCACTCGTGCCCCCATTGAGAACTTCATAGCAAGGGCAGGACCTACACGGGATAGTGAGGAGCAGTCAGGATTGACCCACGTTACCCCGTATCAACCGTTGATCCCAGCTCCATAGTAATACTCACTGTCATCCAAGCCATGTGGGTCCCTCCAAAAGGAAAAATGTGTCAATCTTCCCGCTAGTTCGTGGCATTTTAAAAATACTAAATAAAATCAGACGGGGTGGCAGGTTGCGGTTGAGATGCAACCATGTCACCCAACAACCATCATAGATTTCACCCTAATACTACTCATAGACCATTTAAAGTAACCTAGGCTCGCTAATGTAGAAGACACATGGCTTGCACTTGCTAGCCCGTGCAATTAAAATAATGGAAAAATAAATAGAGTGGACACACAGGGGATGACTCAAATGAAGACACATCTCATAATATCAGTCGTTGATTTCAAAAAGCTCCACTTACTGACCTTTTGAAAGTACTAGACCCACCGAAGGGTATGACACATGGCAATCGCCTACCATCCTGTGTGAATATTTAAATGAGGAATGAAATAGGATGGGCATGTGGGGAGCAGTCAATATTTGTTCACGATGATCAAACGGTCATCATACAAGAAAAATCCGCACATGCCACAAAAGTTAGTTTTTAAAAGGGGGCCATCACTAGGCAGATGGTAGTTGGGGGCATGAATAAATATGGATTAAGTCCCAAGGTAAATATTAAAACCTGATAGAAGACTTAGGAAAATTATTTTCGAAGGACATCAACCCTATAGAAAATAAGACAACATTTTAAAATGACTATGAGAACCATCCAATATCACTAGGGCTAAGAGGACGATAAAAGAATGAACCATACAACACAAGTCACAACTTATACAATTGGTAACTTGCACCAGGAGATCAATAACAAAATAGAATGCCAACCAAGACCCTCAAACTTTAAAGATTAATTTGGAAGGGTTTTAGCAACACAAACCCCAAGCATTGGTAAGGATTATAACCCTAAGGCTAAAAACAAGGGTCTAAGCTGAATGTTGCAAGACTTAAAAATGGAACCAAGATAAAATAAATTTGGGGTTATGAACCCCTAAACCTGCAAATGCACAAGAGCAACAAACATGTTAAGTTGTTAGATCAAATGCAAGCACACAAGCATGAGAGATTCCCCATGAAATCCATCTATTCAAACTAAAATTAGGAAATGAAGAACACAATACAAGAAATGAAGTTAAATCCTAATTAAGCCAATAAATTAGTGATCCCATGGGGGAATTGGTGCCAATGAAGTGTTGCAATTGGCCATTTCCCAATTCCTAAGTTGCAATGTTGAGTGATTTGAGAAATGGTCAAATCTCCAAAGTTATTTGAGCATAACCTTGTTACAAATTGTGAAAATGGTGATAGGTTGAGTGAAATGGGTAAAATTAGCTCTCAATGTGAAGAGAGTAACTTTGCATGCAATTGTGGATGAGGATGAAGTTGATTATAGTAAGTTTACTCAAATTATGGATGTTAGAATAAGAGGAAGAGTCTCATTTAAAGATTTCAAATTGGAAGAATGAATGAAATTAAGCAATGTGGGATTATTCAACATCCAATGGCCAAGTGCCACTTGTCAAGATGTGAATGGTTGAAGAATGAGCACATTTTGGTCAATGTGCATGATAAATGCCCCTGGATTCAAATTTGAAATTTGAATGTGACATGTTGGAGGGAGAAAGAAATGAAGTTAATGTCACTTGGCTCAATGCACAAGGACATGTAAGAGGCATTGAATGCCTTGTTGGAAGGACCAAACCCACTTGAATTTGAATTCAAATTTGAGGGAATATTCCCTTTTTATGCCATGTGAGGGAAAATAGATGAATTAATAAATCAAAGTAATTGATTTATTGTGCAAGTTGCATTCTCTAGAGAATGTGACATAGATTAAGATTAAATTAATCAAATTTTAATTAATTTAATGAAGAATTAGGAGATGTGACAATTTAGACTTAAATTTATGAGTTAATTTAAATCAAGAATTGAGAAGAAAGAGTTTAATTAAATAAATGATTTTGATTTATTTAACTAAGGGGATAATGTTAGATTAAATTAAATAATGTTTAATTTATTCAATTTAATAAGAAGACTTTAGGGATTTAATCAAATAAAATAAATTATTCAATTAAAGAGGGATTACAGAAATAATTAAATTAAATTGATTTATTTAATTAATAGGAGATGATGACTTAATTAGATAAAGTTGATTTATTTAATTAAGAGATGAAGAATGATGAATTTAATCAAATACAAATTATTCAATTAAATGACTAGCAAAGGAGATGATTTCGGATGAAATGGTGTTAGTAAATCAAGATCCAGTGTGTTGGATCGAATTGTACATCTTCCATGTCTACAAGGGTGTTCCATCACCAAGTTCGAGACCCAAAAATCTAGGTGGGACTCATTTTCCCAAGGTGGTGAATGAGTCCTAGATCACTAAATCTAGGGCCATTCAACCTGAAACACCTTAATTATAATTGGGTAATGATTTGTGTCGGGATTATCTTCAAAAAGATACATTAAATGAGGCTTTTGGATGCAATTTAATGAAAATTAAAGCATAACAAAGCCCAATTATTAATGAAAACCCTAGAAAAGTGTGAAAGTGTGTTACAACACTTTTGATAATGCATGATTAAGGTTTATCAGGTGTAGTTGATTAATAAAACCTTAGAAAAGTGTGAAAATGTGTGACAACATTCTACAACACTTTAGCAAGGTACCATTCATGTTTATTATTTCAAAAGGTCCCAACACCTAATGTGAATGTGTCAAACACATTACAACACTAAATCAACACACCATTAAGCCTAGTTCACAAGGAGGGCCCAAACAAGCAAGGGAAAAGTAAAAGGGATACTTTCTCCATTACCACATTTAGCCCCCACTTTAGTGAGAGGATGAACTTACTTCAAACTCACACTAAATTAGACAAACACACATCAAGAGGGGTCCAAATGCACCAATGTTGGAAAGATGGGATGACAACGATCAAGATGGGTGATCAAGACCCCAAGATCAAGATCTTATGGAAAACCAACATAGGCACAAAATAACACACATGAAAATGATTAAAAAGAAACAACAAAGCACAAGCATGCACTGTCAAAGGAATAAATAAAATGAAATAAAATGAAAAAGAAAAGGGGCAGCTCCTGCTTCGACCATTTTTCCATCACGATATGGATCAGATCTAGGCTATTTTTCTGAAAAATGCATACTCACTCTACGACAACAAAACTTCAAGTTGTTCGTTGGGTGAGAAGTCCAAGAAGGTGAGAAACATACACTCATGGCTAGTATGCGCTCACACACACACACGAGTGGCTAAGGGAAATTCATGCCCTCATTCGACTTCTCATCAAACTATACCAATGTTATACCTCCTGATAATTTTAATAAGGTGCCACACAAAAATGATTTTTGAGCTTCATGAGACAAGAAAAGCTTCGTATTCTTGGAGCTCATGAACAAAAAAGATGGCTCTACAGGCATGTAAGTTGTGTTATGCAAGGTGGCCATATAACTGAAAATGCAAATACAAGAATAAATTCTTGCTTAGTTCATATGAGGTCTCAACTTAGGGAACATTGTGCCTAATGTATCCAAGAGAGGACCAATCAAATAATAGAATATTCACAACTTAGGGGATGCAGTGTGTCGCATCAAGCCACTAAGAGTAATTTAATATGCTAACAGGTATGTGCAAGATCATCATGGAAAAAATAGACCTTTAAGTGGCGATGAAAATTCAGAAAATCAGAGTTAGGTAGCTTAATGTAAAATTTTAAATAAGTTATCTATATTATTTCAAAAATATGTAAGAATAGAATTTGTAGAAAATTGAATGTAGTTTCTAAACTACTAGGTTTATTTATTTTTTAAATTGGGTATGTGCAGGATCATGATGGGCCAAAAAGTGGCGATATGTAAGTGATATGATGGCCCATGTGGTTGATGACTTTTTTTTTACCCAAAATTGATGAAACAAAAAGGGTTTTTAAAGGAGATTCTTAGCTTTCCACCAATATAAATTATGCTTTACTTTGAATTAAATAAAATAATTATTATTCATTTCCTATTTGAATTATGACTAAAGTCTTTATTGATAGGATGATTGGAAAACATCTATAGCTTTCAAACAGTAACACATTTTTTGAATCCAAAACATGCGTCACATTCTATGCTTCACATACTATAGGATTAAAAAAACAATAATTGAATTTCATGAAGTTTTGACCAAGTTAAGGTGGTCAGACATACGAGTTTTTTATTTTTTTTAAAGTTGTAATAAAAAATTCATAATTAATTATTTATTTGGAAAACAATTACAAAAAAATATGCATCACATCGGGAGATGAGTCCTCTACTTATATCTAAAATCTTATAAAAAATATTATTGTAGTTAGGGAAAATCAGATATAAAACTAAAACAACAAGATATGAAAACCCTAAAAAGCACAATAAATCACACACTAGCATGAAAATCAAAAGAAGAAAACAAAGAAAACCAATCTCCATGCTAGATTTGATTTATCTCTATTGCTCTTCTCCACCTGCATGAGAATGCAAGATTTTGAAGGTTTGATTTTTGATATGTTGATTGCTCGTTTTCGCAGCATAATGATAAGATGGATATGATAGAAGAAAAATAGATAGATAGATGAAAAGATTGAGAGAAATTTTGGCAGAGTGAGGATGCTAGAAGAAGATTCCACAAATAGCCTATGAAAGGCTTGATTTATAGGAGAAAGCTGATTTGATTCGATGGCCAAGATTAAAAGTCAAATTTGTGATATGTATGGCTAGGATTAAAAGTTTATTTTAGTGTCTATGACGCACATTAAGTGGGTTATGACATGAGGCTAAAATTTAGATGTGAGGAAATAAGTGGGATTCTTTTATTTATTTGGAGAGAAAAGATACCTATGACACACAATGAATGGGGGTAAAAATAGGATGTGAGTGGGAATCTCATAATTTAAATAATAAAATTATTTAAATTATTTATGCATGTGAAGAGTTGTAGTCATGTGACACATGTTGCAATGTGACAATAAGTGAGGGATTAATTCAAATATTTTATTTGAATTATTTTGAGACATGTGAAGGGGGAATTAATTAAATAAATGAGATTTATTTAATTAATTGGGAAGGTGATTAAGTGGAATAAATGGGATAAGTGGGATAATGTAATGACCTAGGGTGAAATATTACAAGATGTTTTACAAGTTCATGTATCGACTAGGTAATGTTATGACATGGATAATTTTGGGTGTCTACATTTTGCCCCTCTTTGAGATGATGTTCGAGATGGTGAAATTTATGTCGAGTAACATCATTTCAAAGAAGCTAAGGTATGGATAGATGAAAAAAGATGATGCCCCAACCACTTGAAGAAGTGAGGAGTATGATGAATGAAGGAAAGGGATGATAGAAGAATATGATGCTGATATAAGATATGATAATAATGATGATGCCCCCTCAAGAGGATAGGTGGGTTGCATAAACACGGATATTCTCTCAAAATGAATGAAATGATAAAGGAGGGATAAGATGAATGATACAAGATAAGAAGTAGATGAAAAAGAAAAATGACACGCTATGCTGCAATAAAGTGAGCAATCATATGTTTGATATAGCACTAGACATTATGCACCAAGGTATAAGGACCAAGGTGATGATGTGTCTCATGCCCTAGCATAGTACAACCTTGTCTAGATACAAGATATGAATATTAGCTGGGAGTGATTCGGATTTGATGCAAATGCAAATTGTAATGATAAAACACACAAGCAAGCAAGCAATCATGCACAAATGATACAAAAACAAACAAGGTATTACCCCTGTCAAGCTATAAACCGATGATTAATTAATTGATTGATGATGATGATGATAGTGTTGTCATTGTGGGGAATGATATATCCCTAGATGAACACAAGGATGATTGATTGATTGATTTATGATGATGATAGTGTTGTCATTGCGGGGAACGATATATCCCTAGATCAACACAAGGATTATTGATTGATTGATTTATGATGATGATAGTGTTGTCATTGCGGGGAATGATATATCCCTAGATCAACACAAGGATGATTGATTGATTGATTGATGATGATGATAGTGTTGTCATTGTGGGGAACGATATATCCCTAGATCAACACAAGGATGATTGACTAATTGATTGGGTTTACAACAAGATTAGGATCAAGACCAAAGGATGTGATTGGATAATTTGGCAAGATTGATTAGCTTCATTGGTATGGATTAAGGATTGACTTGCATTTGGATTATTGCTTGGAAGGATTGAAGATGCTATATTTGAAGATTTGGATGATGATTGAAGAATTAAATTGAGGATTTATTTACTTGGAATGATTTTGATTGATTGGATTGATGAAGAAATGACTTAATTTGATGATAATGATTAGATTGATTAGAAGAACTGGTTTGATAAGAAGAAGTGATTTGATTGAATAATTTGATGAATAAATTGATTTGAAGAAGTTGAATTGATTGGAAGAAATGATTTGGTTTGATTTTATTGCTTGGATTTTTGAAATGTTTTGATTTTTTGGATTTTTGAAATGTTTTGATTTTTTTTTTAGATTTTTTCGAAATGTTTTGATTTTTTTGGATTTTTTTTTTCAGGACCTTTTTCAATTTTTTTGCATTTTTTTTAGGACTTTTTTGAAATGTTTTGAGATGTCAATGGATGAAAATTTGGGTAGCCTTTGTGCTAGATACTAATGACAAGGGAAAATAAAGTCTAGATTTAAGGAGATAGATGAGATTGATGGATGAAAGGGATGGGTGATAGGATAAGGGATAAAAGGCTCATGATAGATGAATGGATAAAAAGGATAGGTCATAGTGAATGGAATAGATGTATGCATCATAGGAGAGAAAGGATGTGATCTCCAAAGACTACGTCACATAGGAATAACATGCCCCATTCTAGGTACAATACTTAGTATTTTTCATGACAAATCCTATGACACTAGGATAACGATAGGCTTGTTTGGAAGGATGAGGTATATCAAAAGATATCCAAAGCATGCATTTTGCCCCATATTTTTATCAAGATGAATGAATGGACTCAATATGATAAGTATATGGGTATGATGTCCAAGGATGATAAGATAGGAGATGGTAAGATATGATAGGATAGGATAAAAAATGATATAGTAGGATGAGACAACATGCCCTCAAGTGTAAGTTACATAGAAGATCAACCTACACATGATGCCTATTTGCCAGGTTTTCATCATGGTACTTATCTCGAGCGCCTGTTTACCAGGTTTTCACCATTGGATGAAGGGATTTCTATTTACTCTTTTTCTTTCTTTCTTTTTCTTTTTTCTTTTTTTTTTGACTTTTTTTTTATTTTTTTGACTTTTTTTATTTTTGGATAAGAGAAGGGGAATATGGATAGGAGGGACTCAAGTTTCTAGTTCCATGAAGGATGACAGTTCCACTAGAGATGGATTTCATCGCATGGACCATGTCAAATGTCATTATGCTCATAGATGTTGGTAAGGGATTATATGAAAGGGAGATGGAGTAGGTAGATTATGGATTATGATGTGGATTATGGAGGGATTAGTGGATTATGATGTGGATTATCTAGGGAAGAGGGATGGGAGGCTTATCCAAAAGCATGGACCATAGGAATGTGATGGGGGAGATATGTAGGATAATGAGTGAAGGGTGAGGAGATGGAGGTATGTGGAATCGTTGTGAAATGGAAGGGAACCATGACCAATGGTTGCACACATTATGATGAATGTTGAATATTTTAATTTGGAGGGGGTGTAGGAAGCAATGGAGATTTTTTATTAGGAGAGGGGTGATGAAGTGCTTTAGGTACCCACATAGATTTAGTATTTTTATGACTTTTATTTTTCTTGTGGGATGGAATATGAGATTATTGAATAGAGTGGGAATGTGAGGTGGAAGTGGATGGTTGGGATTTTTGAGATGTAGATACCTCATTTGACTTGTTTTCCTTTTTCTTAGGGACCCAAACCCCTTTTTTTTTAGACTTTTATTGTGAAGGTATGGGCTTATATTGATTTTTGGATGGATTTTTCTTTGATTCTTTGCTTTTGTGTCCTAGGGCATGAGGACCCTTTAGATTTTTTGCTTTATAGATAGAGGCATAAAAAAAATTTCTTTTGAATCCCATGGGTATGGTGGAATGAGTGGAAGCTTCATGTTTAGACAATGTGTGCATTGATTGGTCATGATTAGGATTTTTAGAGGATTTATGGATAGGTGGATAAGATAATTGGATAATGGCGATATTAGGTGTTGGGAGTAGTGGAGATAGATTAGATGGAGGGATATTAGGAGTTGGAAGCAATGGTGGAAAAGTTGATGGTGGAAGGTGTACGGTCACATGCTTTTGACATTTGTAGGTTGATGGATGAGGGATGGCAACATATTTTTTAGGAATATGATAGGATTTATGGTTGAAATAGGACTTAGGATGGGTGGAGGAAGTACCAACATATTTAGATTGGTGTCCTTGGGGTGTATAACCAAGGCCATAAGAGTGTGGAGGGACCTTGACATGGATTGGCTCCAAAATACCTTGTTCATGAAGGCCTAAACCTTTACCTTGGTAGTTCATGTTTTGAAGCATGTGATGGACAATGGGACTAGGTGTGTTTTGGACACTAGACTTGAGTTCATTATTAGATGAATAAGGTGAAGTGGATAAAGGTTTTTGTTGTTCTAAGGAGGAACATTCATGAATAAATATGGATAGACCAATAGGACATGTTGGTGGATTTGAAATGGGGTTTATAGTGGATGTGGAAGGATCATTAGGATATTGATTATGTTCATTTAGATCCACACTATTGGTTTGATCTTCTACATTCACTTGAGAGGCATGTGTCTCATCATGACAAGTGGATAATGTGGGATCATGGATAGGACTAGGTAGGGGGTCTGTAGGAGAAATGGAGGTTTCTTGCACATGGATAGGTAAAGTGATAGGCTCTTGACCATGGAATGCATTGAGTTGGCTAAGGAGATCATCATAGTCTTCTTGATAATAGGTAGGATCTAGATCATAGAGGGAAGCTTCATCATGAATAGGAGCAAGTATGTTATGAGTGGGATGATTAGAAGGGCCTAGATCTTGATTAGAATGAGAGGTTAATGTTTCTTTATGCTTAGGATAATACTCTTGAAATAGCTCTTGGATTTGAGTGGAAATGGAAGTGGAAGGCTCTAAAAGAGGCTTGGTATTCTCTTTATGATCAACAACATGAGGGCATGATGGTATTTGACTTAGACATATAAGATCAATAGTTTGTGGACCACATGATGGAGTTGGAAGAATAGACATGAAATTCAAAGGTTCGTTTGTAAGCTCATTAAAATGTTGGGTTATGGTGGTTATGTCATAGCTGAGAATCTATGCTTTGCATACTTAATTCAAAGATTTGTACCTATGGTTTTTATGGATAAATAGTTGAGAATCTATGCTTTATACTTTATCCACCTATTCATAGATTCTTATCCATAAATACTTATTATTTACTTGAATATATGGTGGTTATGTCAAAGCTGAGAATCTATGCTTTGCTTGACATTCAAAGGTATCTGTTTTTTGGATTTTTGGAATATGTGATGTTTTTTTGGATTTTTGAAATGTTTTGATTTTTTTGGATTTTTTTTTCAGGACCTTTTTCAATTTTTTTGCATTTTCTTTAGGAATTTTTTGAAATGTTTTGAGATGTCAATGGATGAAAATTTGGGTAGCCTTTGTGCTAGATACCAATGACAAGGGAAAATAAAGTATAGGTTCAAGGAGATAAATGAGATTGATGGATGAAAGAGGTGGGTGATAGGATAAGGGATAAAAGTCTCATGATAGATGAATGGATAAAAAGGATAGGTCATAGTGAATGAAATAGATGTATGCATCATAGGAGAGAAAGGATGTGATCTCCAAAGACTACGTCACATAGGAATAACATGCCCCATTCTATTACCTTTGATAATATATTACCCCATTTTTGGTGGTTATGTCATAGCTTTACGGTTACAGAACATAATAACATAGGGTAAAATATTAGATAATCATGATAATCTATTTTTTTTTTGTAATGACCTAGGGTAAAATATTACATATTACCCCATTTTTTGGTCGTTACAAAAAATCATGATAATCTATGGTGGTTATGTCATAGCTGAGAATCCTACAAAAACCTTTATCCACTTCACCTTCTTCATCTAATAATGAACTCAAGTCTAGTGTCCAAAACACACCTAGTCCCATTGTCCATCGCATGCTTCAAAACATGAACTACCAAGGTAAAGGTTTAGGCCTTCATGAACAAGGTATTTTGGAGCCAATCCATGTCAAGGTCCCTCCACGCTCTTATGTCCTTGGTTATACACCCCAAGGACACCAATCTAAATATTTTGGTACTTCCTCCACCCATCCTAAGTCCTATTTCCACCATAAATCCTATCATATGCCTAAAACATATGTTGCCATCCATCATCCTACAAATGTCAAAAGCATGTGACCGTACACCTTCCACCATCAACTTTTCCACCATTGCTTCCAACTCCTAATATCCCTCCATCTAATCTATCTCCACTACTCCCAACACCTAATATCCCCATTATCCAATTCTCTTATCCACCTATCCATAAATCCATAGATTCTATGGTGGTTATGACATAACCCAACATTGAATTATAGTGGTTAGACAGATACCTACTTCTTATTTTTTCCTTGAAATTTAAGTACTATTGCATTGAAATTTCAAATTTTTATCAAATAGATTTTTTTTTAAATAAACCTAGTAATTTAGAAACTACATTCAATTTTCCACATATTCTATTCTTACATATTTTTGAAATAATATAAATAACTTATTCAAATTTTTACATCCAGTTGACTAACTCTAATTTTTTAAATTTTCATCACCACTTAAGGGCCTATTTTTTCCATGATGATCCTGAACATATGCATCTATTTGGTGAAAATTTGAAATTTCAATGCAGTGGTACTTAAATTTCAGGGAAAAAATAAGGTGTTTGTTTGACCACCCTAACCATAATAAAATGATAATATTTTTTTATAATATTTTAGATATAAGTAGAGGACTCATGTCCCGTTGTGATGCATATATTTTTGTAATTTTTTTCCAAGTAAATAATTAATTATGAATTTTTATTACAACTTTTTAAAAATATAAAAATTTGTATGTCTGACCAACTTAACTTGGTCAAAACTTCATGAAATTCAATTTATTTTTTTAATCCTATAGTATGCAAAGCATAGAATGTGATGCATGTTTTGGATTCAAAAAATGTGATAATGTTTGAAAGCTATAGATGTTTTTCAATCAGCATATCAATCAAGACTTTAGTCATAATTCAAATAGAAAATGAGTAATAATTATTTATTAAATTTAAAGTAAAGCATAATTTATAGTGGTGGAAAGCTGAGAATCTCCTTTAAAAACCCTTTTTGTTTCATCATTTTTTGGTAAAAAGAAGTCACCAGCCACGTCCATCATATAACTTACATATCGCCACTTTTTGGCCCATCAGGATCCTGCACATACCCTAAGAGAGATAATTATTTTGAAGAAAATCACACCCAATGTCATCCACAAAGAAAAAAAATGCATCATATAAAGTAAGAAGACTCCACCATGAACCATGAGATTGAAAAATACTAAATAATAGTACCAATGTATTCCCCCACTTTAAAGAAATTGCTAAACACCATACTATGAGCAATTACTTTAAAGTAGAAAATGATAAATGCAAATAGTAAAGAAGACTTGAGAGCCAACCTGGAAATCCCTATGCCAAATCTTATGTTTCCAAGTAATGCAACGTCATGCGAAAGAAAAGGAAAAGAGAGGGATTTCCCCCAAAAATGAAAACACCAAACACATAAGGGTTTTATGGATTTGGGGTCAATATGTTCTTGCGACAATGTTTTTAGACAGCTCAGAACTATCATCATTCCCCAAATACTCGTAGAATTTGAAGAATGACACAAAGAGATCGAAAAAAAAGAAAAACATTTTGGGTCAATATGGAAGAGACATGAATGTCTCGACGCCTTGCATCATCCCCAAAAGGAAAACACAAGACAAATGAAAAGATAAAGGAAAATATTTTGAGTCAACATGAAAGAGACATGAATTTCTCAATGCCTTGCATCATCCCCAAAAGGAAAACACAAGAAAAATGAAAAAGGAAAAAATATTTATGACATAGAGAAGAATGAAGGTTCAAATAGAGGATTTTCACAAAGAGAGAGACATACATCAAATAGAACGACACAAGCAATCACAATACGCACATGCAATCACACAAAAGAAAATGAAAAATAAATAATGTAAAGAGACTAGTAAGGCACATGTGTTCCAACCTAAAGTAGGTTGTCTACATCCCAATCATGTTCATTGTATACCAAAAGTGGGCAACTATCCAAAGGGACAATAGCAAGTGTTGAACTATAACCATCACCAAGTTCAACACTCTTCTTAGGAGAATTGTCGTTTAAGCTCATGGAAGAGGAAAACAATGTATTCAATTCATTATGCAACTCTTCACCATTTTAGCAATTTTCTCATCATAATCTAAATTAATCACAATAGGAGATCAAATGATAATGTCCAACGAAGGGTTCAACTCTTGTTGAGGCTGTTGTATTGGAGTGCTTTATTTCAGGGTGGGGGTAGATTCATCATGCATTGCTTTAATCAAGCTTGGATTTTTATTTTCTTTGTTTATTTCTTCATTCAGTTTGAGAGAAAGGGCACAACATCTACACCTATGCTCTCTAGCACCATTATTTCTTTTAGTCCTTTTTTTAAGTTGTGTTTGTGTTGTAGTAGGTTGATCAACCATCAATTTATTTTCTTTCCTAAGGGGAGGAATGGAAGGAACCATGGGATTTTTTTCAACCACTTTCTCTTTTGACTTTGTAAACTTTTTTTATTCTAGGAGGTGTGGCGAGATTGTTTTCGTTATCTCTTGGTCATTTGTAGGAGGTAGGTGAAGGTTCTATCTTAGCTTTGTCTTGGTTGTTTGGGATTTCTTTAGGCTCAATCATGGTTTCGTCTAGGATGGTAGGGTCAGTTGTGGATGGAGACATATTTGAGAGGGATAGTTATTCTATTTTCTTCACCTTGAACTTTTGATAGGACAAGAACAAGAAGTATTCTCATGGTTTTATAGGATTTATAGGCTTGGGCCAAAATAAAACTAAGGAAAATTTTCCACACCCAGGAGGACAAAGGGTTAAAGCCACTATGATGCAAGGTAAAGATTCCATCATCAAAGGGAAACTTTACATATTTATGCACAAGCGAAGGGACAACATCCATGGAAAGAATCCATGGGTAGCCTAGCTTCACTTGAAATTCATCTAACTGTGGGATGATGGAGAATGAGATATCTATTATTTTATGTCCTATTTACAAAGGAAGAGTGATTGATCCCAACATAGGGCAAGCAAAACCATTATGTGTCTTGATCCATGATTTTTTTTTTTATCATATATATCTTGATAGATTTCATGTAAAACTAAAAATTCCTTAGTGATCACATTCTTTGCACATATAGGATCTATTAGTGGTGCAAGAGCACCCATGGGTCCAATGGACCTAATGAACCTAGAATGCTTTGATATATTTTGTTTCTTAGCTTGGTGATGGAATAAGGTCCTAAGGACCATTTCAAATGCTTTGTAATAGGTCTCCTAGGTTTATGGTTGAATTTTGGTCTTGGTGACCAACTTCTTTGTACAACAAGGTCTCCATCCTCCTTTTGTAAGTCTAGTGCATCTTGGAAAATTAAGAAATAAGGATTCCTTGATGTAAATAGACTCCTAAGGGGATTCACCTTGCTCATTTGAGGGGCTTTGGATGCCTTTCATACATTTTGGAGGTATCTTTGTAGGCGGGTTGATGAAAGTTGTCTAAATTGCCTTAATTAGGCATTTAAGTGACAAAATGGGGTCTTTTGTGTTTCCAATGGGTAAATGATTCAAATTTCAGCTGTAGTATATTGGAGGGATTTTTAATACTTCATATATGCCTCTCTTGTTCAAGTAAAGGCTGTTGTTGAAGTTTGGAAGGAGTTTGCAATAAAGAGTTTACTGATTTTATGTGTTTTCCTAAAGAATTTGTTGATCTCGTACTTGGTACAAACTGTAGGTTATATGTTATGCATTAAGCCTATAATGGCTGGATAGGGAATTGAATAAGATTCATTTTGGTTTTGGTGTGGTGATATTTCATTAAGAAATAAAGGAGATATCCTAATTTTACTACTGGGTGGTCTGAAAACCCTTAAATTCAGGGTTTTGAGGGGAAAATGTGTGTTTCTTCCATTCCCTCATGGTAGAATTGCTCATTCTTAGTGGTAAGGAATATTTGGGGCTATACTAATATATACTCAATGTTTTGGAGAATGACAGGCTCATTGGAGGAAGTGGTACAAGGTTTTTGGCTTGACATATCTATATGGCAAGCCTAATTGACAAGCAAAAAGTTGAGATTTTTCTTGGTTTGGAGAAATCTGTCTGAGGGGCACTTAGGAGTGGTGGTAAAAGGTGTAGATAACTTGTAGGAATCTTATTTTGGGCTTCGGGGTGAAGGGGAGAGCCTAAATATCCAAGACCTAGGTGTAGGTCTTTGAATTAGGTCTCTTGGAGCAGCGGTAGAATGGCTTAAATTGTGGTTTGTGCCTTGACAGTCATGGGAAAAGGTTTTGAGAGTTGGTAGAGGTCCATCTTGGGTGTCTGAATCCAAGGGTTTGGTGTTATGACAGTCCTCCATGTGGATTTTAAACTAACTGTCTTGTTGGGCAAGGGCTATAAGCTTTGAGTGAAAAAGAGGCCTAGATCACCATAGGTATGGGTGTTTGGTGAAACCTAAGTGCTAGAGGGTTGTTAAACCTTTTTTTGGTCTAATTTGAAATGATTCAAATTTTTTCAAGCCTTGTGAGTAGTCTAAGTTGTGAACCCTAGGTGTGTGGGGTTGATCTCTTAAAGGAACAATGGAGTTTATGACTCCTCATAAGAGTATTTGAGAGAAGCATTGAGTTGGAGTGTCTTTTCCATTTGTGGTTTTGTGTTTACCTTCCCTGCCACTCTGCATCATATTGGTATCAGAGCCTAATTTCAGGTAGTTTTTGAAGGGAAGACATCATGCCTCCAAAACCTGGACCGATGGTTGCAAAGGAGTTGAAGGCCTTGAAGGCAAGGGAAAGAAGGAGAGGAGTGGAAATTGAGGAAGAGAGTTCCTCTTAAGAAGATCCAGAAGGTGTAGAAGGTGAAGAGAACCCTCAGGAGGAAGAGATGCCCCCTCATGAGAGAATAATCCTTAAAGCCTTGCAAGCATCTAGAGGAGAGTCCTCTGAGGTGAAGATTGATCTACCAATGTACAGTGGAAAGATGGATGTGGAAGAAGTGTTAGAGTGGGTAGAGGCATTGAATAACTATTTTGAATACAAAGAAATGGCAGAGAAAAAGAAGGTAAAGTTTTTCAAAACAAAGTTGAAGGGATCCGCCTTGAAATGGTGAAATTTCATCCAAGGAGAAAGGGTGAAGATGGGTAAGTACATGATAAACTCATGGGATAGGATGGTGCATAGTTTGAAGGCACAATTCCATCATGCTGATCATGAGGTGCAATAATTCAGAAAGAGGAAGAATGTGAAATGAAAAGAAATGGATGTTTCATCCTACACTGAACAATTCTACAAGTTGAGCATGAGATGTGATCATGTAGAGAGTGAGAAGGAAAAGGTGGCCAGGTATATCATTGGACTAAGGCTCAACATACAATATGAGATCAGTTTGGTCACCCCCAAGACCATGGAGGATTGCATACAAATTGCACATAAGGCTGAAGAGAAGATAAGAAGGAAACAAGAGCAGAAAAGTAAAGGAAGAGGCAAGAATTTCAAAGGTAGAGGTAGCTTTGGGGGCAAAAATCAGTCCCAAAAAAATCAAGAGGAATCTAATCCCAATGAATCAAGTGGAGACTCAAGTAATATAGGGGGATTTAGGGGTAGGAGACCCAATGGTAGAGGCAAATTTAATGGAGGGAGAGGTTCTAATTAGTTTTTAGGGAGATGTTACACTTGCAACCAGCTTGGGCATCCATCCTTCCAATGCCCTGAAAAGCAAGGATCAATCTCTCATGGTTGAGAGAGGAGGAATCAATTAGTGCATGAAGATGAAGAGAGTGTGACCTCACCTGCAGGAAACCTCACATCAGAAGTTGGAGAGAATTTGATGATTAGGAGAACATTGCTCAAGGTACCAATCCTTGAAGAACCCCCACAAAGGAAAGCACTCTTCAGAATAAATTGCAAGGTACAAGGTAAGGTGTGTAAGATAGTAGTGGATTTAGGATCAACTGATAATCTTGCTTCAATTGAGATGGTAGAAAAATTGAATTTGAAAAGGATTTCTCACCCTAACCCATACAAAGTTTCATGGCTTAGTAAAGGACAACATGTCCTTGTGAATGAGAAACTATGGGTAGATTTCAACATTGGGTCATACAAGGAAAATATCCTATGTAACATAATCCCTATGGATGTGTGCTACTTGTTGCTTGGTAGGCCTTGGAAGTTTGATAGGAAGGCCAAGCATGATGGGGAGAAGAATACATACTCAACTGTGAAGGATGGGGTGACTTAAAATCTCACACCTCTCATAGAAGAAGAAAAGACAAAGCATGAAGGGCCTAGTGTTTTGATGGTGGGTGAGAAAGATTTCATGAAGACCTTGAAGGAAGGAGGAGGAAGAGGATTCTTCCTGATTATGAATCCAAAGAGTGAAGCAGATCTATCCACAAAGAAGAAGGAAGATGCACCTAGAGAAGTCCAAGAGTTGTTGGAAAAATACAAGGACATAATGGTGAATGAACTACTTAGTTCCCTACCTCCCATTATGGATATAAGCCACCATATTGATCTGATTCTAGGGGCTACACTGCCCAATAAGGTTGTATATAAGATGACACCTGCCCAAAATGAGGAGATTGCAAGACAAGTGCATGTTTTGATGGATAAGGGGCTAGTAAGGAAGAGTTTTAGTCTATGTGTTGTTCCTACTATCCTATCACCAAGGAAGGATGGGAATTGGAGGCTTTGCACTGATTCAAGATCCATTAATAGGATCACAATCAAATATAGGTTCCCAATGCCAAGAATGGAGGACCTTATGGATTGCCTAGCAGGGGGATCCTACTTTTCCAAGATTGATTTGAAAAGCGGTTATCATCAGATAAGGGTCAGAGAGGGTGATGAATGGAAGACATATTTTAAGACTAATAAAATCCTCTGTGAGTGGTTGGTGATGCCCTTTGGGTTGTAAAATTCCCCTAGCACCTTTATGCACCTTATGAATGAGGTATTGAGACCTTTCATTGGAAAGTTTATTGTGGTTTACCTAGATGATATTTTGTATTTAGCAGGTCTAAAGAAGAACATTTAAGGCACCTTGACATGGTATTGAAGAGGTTACAAGAGGAGAATTTTTTGATCAACATGGAAAAGTGTGAATTCATGAAGGAAGAACTAGTGTACCTTGGATTTGTCATCTCCAAGGGATATTTGAAGATGGATCCTTCAAAGGTGGATGCTATTCTTACTTGGCCAACACCTAAATCCATGGGAGATGTGAGAAGCTTTCATGGACTTGCAAGATTTTATAGAAAGTTCATCAAGAACTTTAGTCAAATTTGTGCACCAATCTTGGACACCATCAAAGGAGGTAACAAGGGTAAGTTTTCTTGGACCAATTAGGTTGATAAAGGGTTTGAATATATGAAAAAGAGAGTAGCACATCAACCTATGCTTGTGCTCCCTAATTTTGATAAGGTCTTTACCATTGAGTGTGATGCTAGTAACCAAGCAATAGTACCTCTCTTGAACCAAGAAGGCATATCGGTTGCATTTTTCAGTGAGAGGTTGAATGAAGCAAGGAGGAAGTATTCTTCCTATGATTTGGAATTTTATGCTATGGTCCAAGCTCTCAAAAAGTAGAGACACTACTTATTACCTAAATAATTTGTTGTTTATATTGATAATCATGCTTTGAGTTTCTTGAATGTATAGGATAAACTCAATCATAGGCACATGAAGTGGGTGGAGTCTTTACAATACTATACATTCACAATAAAGCATAAGAAGGGCCAAGCAAATAAAGTGGCAGATGCTCTCAGTAGAAGGGCACTTGTAGTGCAAGAGGTCAAACTCCAAAGTATGAGGGTTGATGAATTGAAGGACATGTATCATGAAGATGCAGATTTTAAGGAGGTATAGAATGTCTGTGATTAGCATTTGAATAATTTTCATCGTGAATACTCTGATTTTTTGTTTCAAAATGGCTTGCTCTTCAAGGGAATTCAATTGTGTGTACCTAAATTCTCAATGAGGGAGAATATTATAAAAGAGAAACATAGTGGGAGTCTTGGAGGTCATTTCACCCTTGATAAGACCTTGGAACAAGTGAGGAGGTTCTATTATTGGCCAAGGTTGCAAGTGGATGTGAGAAATTATGTGGAAGGATGTAAAATATGCCAAAGAGCAAAGGGAACTTCATCAAATTCAGGTATCTATCAACCACTTCCCATTCCCAATAGGCCTTGGGAGAGTGTAAGTATGGATTTTGTATTGGGGCTACCTAGGACCCAAAGAGGTTTTGATAGTGTTCTTGTGGTGGTTGATAGGTTTAGTAAGATGGCTCATTTTATTCCTTGTAAATGCACCAATGATTCATCTCATATAGCAGGTCTCTTGTTTAAAGAGGTTGCTATAATACATGGATTTCCTTTAAGTATTGTTTCTTATAGGGATTCCAAGTTCATAGGTCAGTTTTGGAGGACCTTGTGGAAGAAACTTGGCATAAATTTGTCCTTTAGCTCTGCATACCATCCATAAATGGATGGAAAAACTAAAGTGGTGAATAGATCATTGGGAAATCTCTTAAGATGTCTTACCAAGGAACATGGACAAGCTTGGGATCTATTTTTACCTCAGGATGAATTTGCATACAATGACTCCATGAATAGGAGCATTGGTAGGAGCCCTTTTGAAGTAGTCTATGGCATGCACCCTAGAGGGTTCTATGAAATAAGAGATCTAAAAGGAGTTGATAAGAGAAGTGCCCAAGGAGAAGACTTTGTTGTTACAATCAGGGATATTCATCAAAAAGTGAAGGAAACTCTACAAAAGAATGTTGAGAAGTACAAGGAAAGAGCATATTTGAAGAAGAGGGATGTTCAATTCAAGGTTGGAGATTTGGTGATGGCTCACTTGAAGAAGGAAATACTTCTAAAGGGAAACTACACCAAACTCATGATGAAGAAGATAGGACCTTGCAAGGTGGTCCACAAGTTTAACAAAAATGCTTATGAAATAGAGCTACCTCCTGGGGTGGCAATCTCTCCTATCTTTAATGTTTTTTATTTGTATCCTTTCAAAGCTTATGTGAATGTAGGGGATGTAGAAGTTCCAACACCAATGGATGATGAATATTGATTCAAGGAATTACCCCCAAGCCAGCCTATGACTCTTGAATGCATCCTAGATACCAAGGAGACAAAGAGGACTAGAAGGAAGGTCTACAAGGAGTATTTGGTTAATTTTCAAGGTCTACCTGAGGAGGATGCCACTTGGATGTCTGAAAGTGACGTTGAACAGCATGGAACTACTTTAGAAGACCTGATCTCAAAGAGGACTTGAGATCTTTTTCTTGCTTGGGAGTATGGTGCAGGAGCACCCATGGCTCTAATGGACCTAATGAACCTAGAATACTTTGATATGTTTTTTTTCTTGTCTTGGTGATGGAATAAGGTCCTAAGAACCATTTCAAATTCTTTGTAATAGGTCTCCTAGGTTTATGGTTGAATTTTGGTCTTGGTGACCAACTTCTTTGTACAACAAGGTCTCCATCCTCCTTTTGTAAGTTTAGTGCATCTTGAAAAATTAGGAAATAAGGATTCCTTGATGTAACTAGACACCTAAGGGGAGTCACCTTTCTCATTTCAGGGGCTTTGGATTCCTTTCATACATTTTGGAGGTATCTTTGTAGGCAAGTTGCAGAAAGTTGTCTAAATTGCCTTAATTAGGCATTTAAGTGACAAAATGTGGTCTTTTGTGTTTCCAATGGATAACTGATTCAAATTTCAGTTGTAGGACATTGTATGGAGTTTTAAGACTTCATATATTCCTCTCTTGGTCAAGGATATTTTTGAAGTTTGGAAGGAGTTTGCAATAAAGAGTTTGTTGATTTTCTATGTTTTCCTAAAGAATTTGTTGATCCCATACTTGGTACAGACTGTGCATTTTTTTTTCTGCCTTAAGCCTATAATGGTTAGATAGTAAATTGAATAATTTTCATTTTAGTTTTGGTGTGGTGAGATTTCATTAATAAATAAAGGAGATATCCTAATTTTACTACTAGGTGGTCTAAAAACCCTTAAATTCAGGGTTTTGAGGGGAAAATGTGTGTTTCTTCCATTCCCTCATGGTAGAATTGCTCACTCTCGATGGAATGGAATATTTGGGGATGTACTACTATATCCTCAATGTTTTGGAGAATTTAAATCTCATTGGAGGAAGTGGTACAAGGTTTTTGGCTTGACATCTCTATATGGCAAGCCTAATTGACAAGCAAAAAGTTGATATTTTTCTTGGTTTGGAGAAATCTATCTGAGGGACACTTAGGAATGGTGTTAATAGGTGTAGATAACCTATAGGAATCTTATTTTGTGATTTGGGGTGAAGGGGAGATCCTAGAGAGCCAAGACCCAAGTGTAGGTCTTTGAATTGGGTCTCTTGGAGCAACGGTAGAATGGCTTATTGTGGTTTGTGCCTTGTCATTCATGGGAAAAGGCTTTGAGACTTGGTAGAGGTCCATTTTTGGTGTCTTAATCCAAGGGTTTGGTGTTATGACAGTCCTCCATGTGGATTTTGAACTGATTGTCTTGTCGGGCAAGGGCTACAAGCTTTGAGTGAAAAAGAGGCCTAGATCACCATAGGTATGGGTGTTTGGTGAAACCTAAGTGCTAGAGGGTTGTTAAACCTTGTTTTGGTCTAATTTGACATGATTCAAATGTTTTCAAGCCTGGTGAGTAGTCTGAGTTGTGAACCCTAGGTGTGTGGGGTTGATCTCAAGCATAACTGAAATTAAGATTTCTAACTAAAAATAATTTGGTCAAACATATGATCTAGTAAGATTCATTCTAGCTAAGTTAGATACTTCCACGACTAAAATTGTTGGCTGAAATATATGGAGCACCACTTTGAGTCCCAAAAAAATAAAATTATTTGAAAAACTTGAAGATGTAGATTCTTAAATGTAGTTTTCAAAAATATATTTATTTTAATAGTTTAATTATTATTTATATTTTATTTTTTATTTTTACTAAAATTAGGTTATCAGCACAAAATATTAGGTTGATTACCATGCCAAGGAAAAATACTAAAACTTATTAAAAAAAATAAAAAAATATGATGCACTAGATAAAAGAATCTATTTCAAGATGGTATTTTTTTTTTCTATTTTAGATAAATATTTAATATGAAAGTTGACGTATGGAAACAACTATTTTTTTATTCACGCACATTCTAATATTTATTTAAAAATATATATTTATTAAAATTGGAAAAAAAATATGTCCATGCACTAAAGTTTCAAGTTATAAACACACACAAAAAATTTGAAAGAAAAAATAAATAAATTTACTATAAAAAGTTTGACGTCTCATGCAACTTCATTTTTCAGCATTTATTAGCAACTAAATTATAGTGTTAATTTATTAAAAATGAATTTAAAATATTTTTTATTTTTATTTTTAAATACAAACATAAAATATACTAAGAAATACATATTTTGCTAGTTTACATCATTTCAAAATTCAAAATATATATGCCAAGTGATTCAAGTTTAAAGTTGGGAATTTCTTTATAAAGTTTGACACAACTTTGTGCTTTGTGGTTGTGTGTTTACCTTCCCTGCTACTTGGCATCAATTAGTATCCCATTAGTGGGCTTAGCATAGATACGACCGACTATGTAAAGAGGACCATTGGGTGCATTTTTAAGTATATCTTTAGAGGAGAAAGCAATGTCAAGAGGATTTTTAGTTCGGCCCTTATGAGGAATGATTTCTATCACTCCTACCATATCATCCATAGGATCATCATCAATAAGATCATGTTGAATGGTATCATTGTTATCATCATCTGTATCAACATTCATCACATCATTCTTTGTATTTTCACTAGCTTTGACAAATGAAACATTATGATTAGGCATGGGGTTGGTAAAGATTTGCAAATTTCTGTTAGGAGGGTCAATAGACTTATTTTTGTGATCATTGATACCTCAAATGGAAAGATGACTAAAATCAATGAGGTCTTGCACTAGATGTTTAAGATGCTTACAATGTTCCATGTCATGTCCATTATGTCAATGATAATGGTAATAAGGATTTTATTTGTAGCTTGCAGGTAATGGTTTACTAGGATTGAGTGCTTTAATGGGGGGTAGGGTAATCATCTTTTGTTCTATGAGTTGTAACATTGTATTATGAAGGGTATCAGGTAAGGGAGTGAATTGTATTTTTGGGTCCCCATAGCTAAAGGGTATCGTGGCTTTAACAACAAGTACTTGGTTATTGACATTCTAAGTTGTTTGTTGAGGGGGATTGAATTGAAGGAAACCTTTATGCTATTTTCTAAAAGGTTGTGAATTGTTTTGGTTTGTGGGCTCGGATTTCTCAATTCGGCTAGAAGTGGATTTTCTATCTCAACTACTAACTAAATTTTGATAATCAAGGAGGGCAGTACACAAGTGCATAAAGGATGGAAATTTCATCATGGTAAGCTTATCTTTTATATTTCTTTGCAATTTTTTTATGAACATCTTTTGAAGGTGAGGATCTGGAACCTTGACATCGATTTGGGAATAAAGCGATTGATAGCGTGATATAAAGTTAGTTATCTTTTCATCTTCTTTTTGCTTGCATCTCATCAAATCAGCCAAGGTCATCCTAGGAGTGATATTCACTTGGAAATTATTGACAAATTCCTCAACAAGTTCATTGAATGAACAAATTGAGTTTTTTGGTAACAAAAAGAACCATTCCAAGGTAGTACCTTTCAAAGACCTAGGGAAAATCTTAGCCAAGAGTTTATTGTGAAGGAAAAAATCAATACACAATGCGGTATAGGAATTAACATGGTTAGAAGGATCTCCTTTTCCTCCATATTTATCGAATCTAGGCACCTCTAATCCTTGTGGCATCGGTTTTCGCAATATCTCCAAGGTCAAAACAATTTGGAAGAGTTGGTTTATGAGGGTGTCATTGCTTGCATTATGAAACGGAGGTAAAAAAGTTGAAGGGGTCTATGTGTTCAAGGGACAAGTGAATGGAATAATTATAGGTGGTAAAGTTGTAGAAGATATGACATGTGATGCCACAAAGGAACTAGAGATGCTAGCGGAAATACCCAAGGAAGGAATAGCATTACTAGTTGGTTGCATTGTTGTTGTGTCTTGAGGATTGGTATAGGTAGGTATTGAGGCAGTTATTGTGGGAGGAATAATTTGAGTTCCTCCTTGGCTTGTGATATTTCTTGTAGGTAAAGGAAAACTAGTAGTTGAGGTGAGGTGCTTTCCAAATATTTGAACTATGTTTTTCACAAGGTCAAGTCCATCTTCACTTTCAAGCATGCGATGAATGTTAATCTATAGTAGGGATGGCAATAGTTGAAATGTTATCATTTTGCACTTGATGTTGTAGGTGTGCTAAATCTTCATGGATTTGAATTATGTTTTCTTGTGGGACACTATCATTCCTTGTTTCAGCATGCATCACACTACTTGAAGGCAAAGAGTTATTAAGGGTATGGTCCATACCTAGTGTACTAGTGTCAATACTAGGTGTGAAAGAGCTAGACAACCCAGGATCCACAATGATTGTGCTATTGTGGGAATAAATGAGTCTCAAACTTTGTCTCACTATAGTATTAGCAATAGGACACCAAATACCCATGCAAGGAATTTTAAATGCAAGATGAATGCAAATGCAATGTAAGCTAAAAACAATGAAATGCTTATAACAAAAATTTTGGAAACTAAAACAGAAAGGCAATGACAACAAATAGAAACTCAAAAATAGAGTTTTAAATGGAAGAAAATGCAGTGTTGAATTTGCACTAGGACTGATTCACCCAAGGTGGCGAATGAGTTCCAATGAGAATTTTTTTCAAAATATTTAGAAATTTTTAGTTCGATTTTATGCTTTTTATGTTTTATGATTTGTATCTTAGATGAAAATGAAAATTTTGTTTTATTTTTAATGAAATGAGATGAAAAAATGTAAGCTATATGAGCTTTCACTAATGCAAAATTTGAAACCCTAGAATGCAAATTAATAAATGAAAATCCTAATGTAATGTTAATGCAAGCCAAATCTAGGATGATGATGCACTCCAAATCAGAATTATAAAGTCCAAAATGTAGGTTCACAAAAATGTGGTATATTGAAAATGGGGTTTAGATGCTATCATATGACTTAGGGCATAGACCATACCCACTTTCCACCTACTACTTTCAAGGGTAACCCTAGAGATCTTAATGCAAAGGAGAGAGAGATCTTGAATAGGGTTGTCCTAGGGGCTGATTGAAAACTAATAAAGGGTTAACCACCAAGAAATAACTTGGAAAGACAAATGCAATTCAAGTATGATGCAAGATGAAATGCAAAACCCTAATATGATGCAATGCTTCACTAAATGACCTAGAAAAGTAAATGAAACATAACATAAAGATACAGAACAGAATGTGTGCACTTGTGAGTTTGAAGATGGTTGAATGGAGCTTTGAAACACTAAAAAATTTGATCTTAATGCTAAGTGGGACTCATTCACCAAGTTGGGCGAATCAGTCCAGAATTCAGGTTTTTGTGCGGGAACATGAATCTGCAAAAATTTGAATTTTGACTAAAACTGGGACTCATTCACCAAAAGTGGTGAATTAATCTAGTTATGGTTTTCTAAAGCTTCAAAGTCTAAATCTACTCTTCTTAGTCTACTCAATCTGCTTCTGCAAGTTTTTGGTTTTGAATCTTTGTAAATTGACCTGTAGGTGTTCTCCAATGTTCTCCAAGGTTTAATGACAACTTTGACAACTTTGAATGACTTGACAAATTTTCTCCAATCCTACTCCTTAGAAAATTTATAACCTAGAGCTGCAAATCACACTCAAAGGAGAGGGGAAAATGTTGTTTTTTTAGTGGATAGGGGTTTTCCTTGGTCAAACCCCATTTTGGTAAACAAACCTTGAAATAGAATGAAATAGTAATGGAGAATGATGAATGAACAAGATATGATGTTGCAACTCACCAAACTCTATCAATAAGATGCTGCAAACATGTGTGAGATGGCTCCAATGGATGTAGATCTTGAATCTTGCTTGAAGGTGATGTATCTTTAATTGAACACTTGCTTGAATCATAAACCCTACATCACAATTGTTAGCTAAAAAACAAACATGATGCATGAAGTCTTTGACATGATGATTGATGCTTCAATAATGCTTTAGAATGATTGATAATTTTCCCTTGAAGACTCTTGAATGCTCTTGTAAACACGTGAATGCTCATGTGAACTCAATTATGCTAGTATGAATTCTCTCACAAAAGTCTTAGGTGAAAATGAGTGAAAGAATCTTGTGTTTATACTTAATTATGCAAGAATTCTTGAAATTGCTACACTACAAGCCAACATCAGATCTAGGAGGGTAAAATCCCGCCAAGAATTTGAATTAATTTTGATTTTGGGCCACACGGGACTCATTCGCCCAAGGTGGTGAATGAGTCCCATAGGCATAATGTATGGGACCAAATTTAAAACGGCTTAGAAATGTGTGAAACTAGGTTTGGGACCCAAAAATCTAGATGGGACTCATTCACCCTAGGTGGTGAATGAGTCCCAGATCACTAAATCTTGGGCCACTCAACCTGGAACACTTGAATTATGATTGGGTAATGATTTTTGTCAAGATTATCATCGAAAAGATACATTAAGTGAGGCTTGTGGATGCAATTTAAGGCCAATTAAGGCATAAGAAATCCCATATATTAATAACAACCCTAGAAAAGTTTGAAAGTGTGTTACAACACTTTAGAACACTTTAGATAAGGCATGATTAAGGTTTATTAGGTGTAGTTAATTAATAAAACCTTAGAAAAGTTTGAAAATGTGTTACAACATTCTACAACACTTTAGCAAGGTACCATTCATGTTTATTAGTTCACAAGGGCCCAAGACCTAATGTGAATGTGTCAAACATATTACAACACTAATCAAGGTACCATTAAGCCTAGTTCACAAGGAGGGCCCAAACAAGCAAGGGAAAAGTAGAAGGGATACTTCTTTTGTTACCACACTTCTCCATTCGCCTTTTTTTCTTAAATTTCCACTTATTCATGGAGGCACCTCCTTGAAATTCTACATTATTTATTTCATTTAAGTTCTGATGTTTTCATGAGGCAGCCACCTTTCACTATATATTGTCTATTTTCAAAAGTAAAAATTAAAATTAAAAAAAATCCTTGCATGGTATATTGTTTTCTTATAAAAAAATTCAAGTAACTTCCTCTTATTGCTTTAATTAATGTCCAATATATTTTTAATTTTTTTAATATTAGAGGTCTAAATTTGAAAGGCCATAATTTTTTATTTGAGAGGTTATTGGAGCTCTTTATTTTTCAAATTATATCTAGAGATAAAAAAGATCTACACACATGAATCATAAAAGCGATACCAAACAACTCCAAATTTTTCCTTTTCTAAAAATGAAGTTTAGAAATTAATTAAGTTTTTTATATTTCAGTTTAAAACCTACATTCATCATATACTCAATATTTTGAGTAAGGTTGAGACACCTTTCCTAACAACACATAGACAAGATTCAAACTAATACTATAATAGAAAAAATATTTTTAAAATGATTAAAGAAATGATGATGAAAAAACTATATTCAATTAGTTCTTTGATCAACTGATCGACTAAATCAAACCTCAAACATTACATGCAAACACATTTAAAAATATTAATGAAATGATTATATTAAATTAAATATTATACTCATAACAATTTTAACTTTTAATTTAGATGTAACTACTTCAATCTGTAAAACTTAACATACCATACCAATACGTATCTAATCCAATTATTTCCATCCAGTTCTAAATCACTATTCAAATATTTAGGAAAAAAAGAATGCAATTCATAACCCACCTGCCTAAGGTGACTCGGTTTGTACTCATCTTTGTCAATGAGAGACCGACTTTGGATAGGATATGGTTTTCAACAATTTACTATGAAACATTCGTAAGCAACTTCATAATATTTAAATGATAATTTATCATATCACTGTCATGGAGAATTTAAAAGCTTCCAGACAATTTAAGAAAAACGGGATGACAGTTACCTAAGCTCAAGTGTTATTTTAAACGTTACTACATTGATGGCCTCCGTTAAGAGACACATTTTAAACGTTATTGCGCAGGAATACTTGCTGCGTGGAATTTTTGTTTAGAGCAGCAGTTTTCATTGCGGGGATTTCTCGTGTGTTGAATTAAATTACTCTGTTCTTTCCTCTCTTTTCTTAACGTAATCTTTAGACTGGACTCTAAACACAATATTTGCCGGTCATTGCGAGGAGATCGTATTAATTTCAAATAGAACATTCGGTGATTTTGGTTGTAAGCTTTGAATTTGACTTTGAATTTATGGGATTCATCATGAAATGCACAAGAGAATTTTATCCAAATCGATTCATATTAGATATGCATGGTTTCAGTCAAATTTCAGTTTTAAATTATAAAAATTGTAATTATGGAGGTTTAAAGCTTAAGTTATATGGTAAATTCACATTCTGTACTATAAAGAATGTGAAAAAGTTTGAAATATAATTTTACAAAAGTGTTAAAAGAAAGGTATTAGCACATCATATATCTCCAATTAAACTTTGCTTTCAATCATTTATTAAATTTTATTTTATTTTTTAATATGTTTAATAATATTACATTTCTAATGGTTATTTTTCTAGAAACGAACTATAAAGTTTCCCTCTCCATTTTAAAGGTTATTATTCAACTAGAAAAATTAGTAAACAATTCATACTCTGTCCATTCGCATGTGATAAATGAAACTCTATTACAAGGTCAGAAAACAAACTAGAGATCTAAGGTCTAAGATTTTAAAGCCCTTGGAGCCACCATAGCCATATACTCTTTATTATTTCCTTCATTTTAAATTCATTCTCTCATCCAAACTTCTATTCCCTAGGATATCAGATATGAGTGGTGTCATTTGAGTTTGATGGAATATTGAAAAATAAAGACTAAATATATGTTCTGAATTAGAATGATCTAAGAAATTTGTGTTAAGGGAAACACATAGTGCAAATTGTTTGCAAATGTCAAACTACTTTAATTTTGGAAAGGAATGAAGAAATAGCTGGATGTTTGGAATGCTACTGAGTCAAGGCTGAATATGAACATCCAATAGGATTGTTGTACCCCCAAGAAATTCTTGAATGGAAATAGAAACTGGTTAGCATGGTTTTTGTTCAAGGCTTACCATGTCAAAAAATTAGCATGACCCAATTCTTATGGTAGCAGACAAACTCACAAAGGTAGCTCACTTTATTCTAAGATATCTTACAGATGGGGCAGATATCTTACAGATGGAGCACCTATAATAGCAAGAAAATGTGTGTAAGAAATCTTTAGATTACATGGAGTTCCTAAGAATATTATCTCAAATAGGGTTGTGCGAATGACATCAAAGTTTTGGAAAACCTTGTTTCAGGCAAGTAAGAACTCAGTTAAACATAATTTTTGCTTACCATCAGGAGACAGAAAATCAAACCAAAAAAATAAATCATGTCAGAGGAATTGTTGAGGATGTATTGCATAGAGCAACAATATAAGTGGGAGGAGTACCTACCACTAGTTGATTTTTCATTTAATATCTCGTATCTTTTTACAATTAAGATTACTCATTTCAGATAATTATAAACGTTATTGCGCTGGAATATTTTAGAGAATTATAAACGTTATTGCACTGGAATACTTTCTGCATGGAATTTCTGTTTAAAGTAGGAGTTCTCATTGCTGGGATTTCGTGTATGTTGAATTAAATTACTCTGTTCTTTAATCTCTTTTCTTAACGTGATCTATGTGAAAAATCTATTGCAATTACTGATTATTAATCTCCTATATATAAAGATTATTTGACTACCGAAAATTAATTCACAGCAAATACTGAAAAATAATACTAACTGCAACTTCACAAATAAAACTCACAGGAATAGAAAACATGCAAAATAATAAACACAATATTTTTGGACAAATTGTCCCTGAAAAAACCCCGGAGGGAAAACCAGTACTACATATGAGGAATTATATTAATCTTCAGCAAATCAAGAGATACAAAAGAACTGCTTGCCTCTTACTGACAAAGCTCCGATAATATTCTTCACCGGATATTCTTCTCTTAATTTCTCCTGCTGAAATTTCACTGTTGCTGCCTCCAACGCTATCACTGCGCTTTTGCTATCACTACAAGACTATTTGCTATCACTGCAAATATTTCTCTAACTTGTGTCTATCAGTATGTTCTCCAAATGTCCAATGACCCCCTTTTAAACTATTCTCATTGGAAAACCAATGGCCATGATTTAATCTCAATCAATGGCTAAGATTAATCAGACTCTAACAAACCCTAACTAACTGGTTTCTAGAAGTCTCTAGAGGAATCAATTATTTAATTAAATAATTAAATATTTGGACCTAACTAACTTCTATTTAGAAGTCTCAAGAATTAAATGCTAATTCTTGGAATTGGAGAAACAACTGTCCGAGCTACAATATTAAATTAACAATCTACGTGTTAACTTGCTATTCAACGTTCATTTAGACTAGACTCTAAACATGATATTTGTCGGTCATTGCGAGGAGATCGTATTCATTTCAAATAGAACATTCGGTGATTTTCGTTTTAAGCTTTGCCATCTTTCCCATACGAATTTGAATTTGGCCTTGAATTTAAGGTTTTCGTCATGAAATGCACAAGAGAAATTAATCCAAATCGATTCATATTAGATATGCCTAGTTTCAGTCAAATTTCAGTTTTAAATTATAAAAATTGTAATCATGAAGGTTTAAAGTTTAAGTGATATGGTAAATTCACATTTTGTTTTTTAGAGATTGTGAAAAAGATTGAAATAAAAAAGTGCCAAGAAAGACATTAGTACACTATATATTTCCAATTTAAATTTTTTCTTTAATCATTCATTTAAACCCTATTTTATTTTTTAATGTAATTAATAACATTATATTTCTAATGGTTCTCTTGAAACAAACTATAAAAGTTTCCCTCTCCATTTTAAAGGTTATTGTTCAGCTAGAAAA
Organism: Sequoiadendron giganteum; assembly: GCA_007115665.2. Classification (NCBI taxonomy): domain Eukaryota; kingdom Viridiplantae; phylum Streptophyta; class Pinopsida; order Cupressales; family Cupressaceae; genus Sequoiadendron; species Sequoiadendron giganteum. The sequence goes on from CM021105.1 coordinate 226,983,413, forward strand.
TTTAGTAAGCAATTCATACTCTCTCCATTCGTAAGTGATAAAGAAGACTCTATTACAAGGCAAGGAAACAAACTAGAGATCTATGGAATAAGGTTTTGAAGTCCCTAGAGCCACCATAACCATATACTATTTATTATTTCCTTTCACTTCAAATTCATTTTCTCATCCAATCTTGTATTCCCCTCTATTCTCTATCAGATATGAGGGGTATCATTTTAACTCTGATGAACTATTGAAAAACAAAGACTAAACGTATAATTTTTATTTAATCTAATAAATTTTGTGTTAAGGGTAACACATTGTGCTCCATATTCTGGTCACTGAAGGGTAACGAAATTGTTAGCAGATGTGAAAGGAGAGAAACATTCGTAAGCAAAATCATAATATTTAAACGAGAAACCAAATTTTGCATGCCACTGTCATCGAGAATTTAAAAGCTTTCAGAGATTTGAAGAAAATCAGGATGAGCATCACCTCAGCTCAAGTATTATTTTAAACTTTTCCACATTGATGGCATCATTATTATTTGGTAGGCTAGGCGTAGGAATTGAAAGAAATTTTATCAGACAGAACCTTTAATGGCTGAGCTATAATTGGTTTGCTCGTCGTAGTACTTGGACCACAACATAACTCCTCCATATTTGGAGGATGTCTTGATCTGAGGCAGCACGTTGGAGATGAGTGTATCAGCAGGAATGAAGCCACTGCCAGCAGCTTCAGAGGAAGCGGGAAGGCCCAGGAAGAAGCCCTGTGCTTGAACAGTGGTAACAGACTTGTTCCACTGGTTCCACGAATTCACCAGATTAGAAGCATCCCCATCGGCATACTGGCAGGGGGCGTTGTTGTAAAACTGGATCCAAACGTAATCAAACAGACCCGTCTGCAGGGCCGTTCCGAGCGAGGCGTCGGGATAGGGGCACTGCGGAGCGGCGCTGAGATAGACCTTCTTGGAGGAGGTGCTCAGGGCAGACACGGCCTTGGCCAAATCATCCCAGTGCTCCGTCGTGGCTTCGATATCGAAGTCTATGCCGTCTAGAACGGCGTCTCCGAGAGGCCTGGAGTCCGACTGCCCTCCGAGATAATTGTTCCACAGATAGGTGGCCACGCTTTGGGCGTCGTCTGCGGAGACGATCGAATAGCTTCCGGAGGCGCCGCCCAAGGAGAGAAACACCTTTACGCCGCTGGACTGGCAGGAGGTAATGTCGGCACTGAGCGATTTGCATGTTCCCGAGGCGGGATCACAGTGGCCTGCCAGGTTGAGCACCGGTGTCTGCCCGTGGTCAGAAACGAGAGCATCACAAATGCAAAGTTGCCGCTTGAGCAGGTGTCGGCAAGAGATGCTTCACCGCCATTTTGGCCCCAGTATATGCTTATGCTTCCCGCCGATCCTCCGCTCCAGAGCAGAGCAAGTACAGAGGCAATGGAGGCCGCTCTAATTCCGCTACTTTCCATGGCTTGCAATGAATTATATGCTTATGTTGGTGGGAATGGGGTCCTTATATAGCTCTCTGCCGGATCGAACGGAAATTGCTCAGCAGCCGCCTCAGCTGACACACATTTCCTCGCCGTGTCGTGTACGACACACATTTCCTTCCGCGGGTTCCAACATGCTGAAATACTCGCCACAGAATATGACCCGGCCGCGTGGAATTTCTGTTTAGAGCAGGAGTCGCTCATTGTGGGGATTTCTGCTGTGTTGAATTAAATTACTCCGTTTTTTGTTTTTTAATGTGGTCTGTCGTGTTTACTTACTATTCAACTTTGTAGTTATATCTAGACTGGACTCTTCAGCCAATACCTGCCTGTCGTTGCGGAACTTCGTATTCATTTCAATTAGTCCACTCGGTGATTTCGTTGCAAGCTTTGCCTTCTTTCCCATACGAATATGAACTTGAGCTCGAATTTAAATTCATCGTTATCTGCACAAGATAAATTAATCCAAAATATTTTTGCCAAAAGTTCATTTTATTATTTTAAAAATTGTAATCATGGAGCCTTAAAGCTTTCAGTGCTATGGCACATTTTATACTTTGGAGAACATGAAAAAGTTTGAAATATAATTTTATTAAAAGTTGCAAGGAAGACATCAATACATCATATATACTTCCAAATTTAAAAAATTTCCACTAATCATTTATTCAATCTGATTTCATCTTTCATTGTATTTAATAATATCTTATCTTTTATTGTTTTTAAGAGTATCCTCTCAAACTTACTCGCTTATGTTAATCTAGATTAATTAAATGAATGTATACAAATAAAAATAAGTTAATTTAGATTTTTTAATATTAATTAAAAATAGATCATTGTAATAAATGAACATTGAAAATAAAATTATGAATCTAATGGATTGATCATGATATGTATAAGAGAAAGTAATCCGGATCAATTCATATAAAATATGTTTATTTTTTGTTAAATCTCATTTTTTAATTTTAAAAATTGTAATCATGGAACTTGGTGCTATGGTAAATTCCCATTTTATACTTTAGAGAACATGAAAAAGTTTGAAATATAATTCTATCGAGAGTTGCAATGAAGACATCAACATATTACATTTACCTCCAATTTAAAAATTTCCACTAATCATTTATTCGGGTATGATTTTATCTTTCATTGTGTTTAATAGTATCCCCTATTTTTGTAAAGGGAGCATTAAGTTATTTTCCTATGTTAATCTAGGTTAATTAAATGAATACACACAAATAAGAATAAATTGATTTAGATCAATCAATACTAATTAAGAATCAATAATTGTAATAAGTAAATATCCAAAATAAAATGTGAACCTTGAGATGTATTAATATCTCAAAACAAATATGTATTATAATTGTCAATTATTCATATAATTGATTCATTGTACACTATAAGAAATTAATGATGTTGCGGTGTAGATTATTCTTGAACTCTACATAGAGTTTGATTTTGTTTAATCAATTTTATCAACTTAGGATCAATCTCACACCACATGGGTTTGATCACTAGTTCAAGATATTGAGCTAGGCCAAATGTAGAATTTTGGGATCTCATCCACTTCTATACTTGCTCCTTACAAACATGTAAGGGCTTGTAATATTTAGAAATACCTTAAGGAGATTGTTCAATTGTGACGGTTCACACTTATTTCAATCAATCTCATTGAATGAATGGATTTTTCACCTTAGGAAATTGTTGGTAGGTGAGAAAGCATGCAAGTGATCTAGATGTAAATTTTAAATTAATAACTATTATTTTTAGTGATCTAGATCTAGTTATCCCAAGAAAAACTACTTGTAAATTCTTAGTCTATTCAAAAGATCACATGATAATCCTGGATGTTCAAATGAATTTCTTTAGATACTAAAATGTAGGAAAAGTGGGGAAGATGGATAGGGGAACTAAAAATGGGATGTAAGATGAGGGACCTATGCCAAATGCAAAAGGGAGTGTCCACCTAATCATAAATCCACCTTTTCCATGTTCATTAGGAAGAGGGATGGTGTCAAAAATGATTAGAATTGACTTGCAACCCTCAAGGTGAGTTAACCCTAGGTTTGGACACTATACTACCTTGACTTCCTTATGATATAAATAAGTAAACAATAGTTTTGGGAGAAGAATAAAAGTGCATTAACAATCAAACTTATGAGATCTAACACTTGAAACATGAAGTATTATGATAACACCGATCTACAAACAACCATTAACCAACAGATCTAAAAAGGCTAGGATGGTGTTTACCTGGCTCCAAAAGTGGGTTTCATGCTCTGTTGAAGGAAATATTCACCCAAGGGTGAATGGGTCTTTGTATAGGAGTCTGAAAATTCTTTTTGCAATCCTTAGATCCCAGATCTAAGCTTCTAATTTTCTCAAGTCAAAACACTAGAAATAATTATTTGTAGGTGAGTTTTTGTATCTTGACAACCTTGACAACTTTGCAAAATTGTACTTTTGATCCAATTTCAATCCTTCTTCACCTAAGAACCTACAAACACAAAGAAGGGGAAATTTTTTTTTTTGCTGGATAAGGGTTTGCCTTGGTCAAACCCTAGTTTGGTAATTAAACCTTGATAATGAAATAATGATAAAAAAAATTGAACACCCAGAATACTGAGAGGGCGGTGAATCAGTATTCTATTAAACTATTTAAGCATCTATACATCTAATACTAGTAGAATATTCAATTTGCTGTAATGAAGCATGTAGACATCAACAACATCACATAACACATGAACACCAGATTTTTTACGTGGAAAAACCACAGTGAGGATTAGCTCACAATATATTATAACCAATTATAGTATATTATAAAAGTGCTCACTACAGGTGGACTCACTATCCAAGTGGACTCATTGCACACTAAAAGAAGAGATAGATAGAAGAGATTGTGGCACACAACCATGTTTTTAACTATTACAATTGCATCTAGCATATGCATGAATTACAAATCCATTGAAGCTCAAAATATAGACTTTACACACTTCATACTGATCTGAATTAATACTCTGCTCTACTCTACATTTTCTCCATATTTTCACAATTTGCATAGACATAAACCCCTGTTATGCACCACAATACCCAAAATACCAAAAAGGATCCTTCATATATATTCACTTCACCTACAAATTAGGTCAGCCTAATTAGATGTAATATGTAAAATGTAACTTATCAGCTCAAAATCCATATATACACGCTTCACACCAAGATTCAAAACTCATAATAATTCAAGGTAGGTCGGCATGGACCCAAAATAGAACCCACATAACGGATCAACACATAATTAAACTTTATAATAGGGTAAGTGCACAAAGATGAGTGGCCAAAAAGGGGTCTTAAGTGGCCACTTTTTTTCTAAAATCAAGAAATATTGTCCTTGGATGAGAAACTAAGAATAGTTACACTCAAAAATATTAGATGCAAGAAAAACAAGGATTGTAGTGCTCTAAGTCTACTTTCTAAACCACCAAAAAAAAAATTAATGGTAGATATTAAGGGGTTTGAAAAAGGGAACCATAGAAATTGGTGTTTTTTTTTTTCAAAACATCATTATCTGTTGTGGCTCCCTTAAAAGGTTAAGTTTTTTTTGGTATTTTTAAAATTGCTTCAGTGAGAAATTATCTAACATCATGCAGTTTATCCCCAATTTTTTGATAATTTTTTGATGAATATATGATTTTTTACTAAATTTCAAAGTGGACACATCTTGAAAAATAGAAATTTGGTTGTGGCAATCACTAGTAGAATTTGGCAAATAAATGACTAGGTGACTAGAAATTTTAGTCACAACAACTAAAAATGACTAAATTCTACTATTTTTTTGCAACTCAGCTATAAATGAGTAAATATATGACTAATTTGGTTGTTGACAAAAAAATTATTTAGTTACAAAAATAAAAAATGACTAAATAGTTAGTCACCAGATATAAATTAGACAAAATTTTAAAAAAACATTTTGGCCAATTATTGGCATGATGTATTGTGTGTGTCGATGTATTGGATCTTATTCGTGTTTATTCACATTCATTGCATAAATATTCCTTGCTTCATTCATTAGTTGTGGGTTAGCCTGGCACTAAGGCATTTTGATCAGTTATAGCAGCTACTTGCATGGGCGATAAAGATTCAGAGAGGACTTGGAGACTTCTGAAAAGGTGGGAAACGGCAAGGAATTTGGAGTTTGTTGCAATGAATTTGAAGTTGGTGAGGCCCTTTGCAGCGAAGTTGGATTTGGGGACACCCTCTGCAGTGAATTTAGAGGTCATTCAAAACCCTCATTACATTAAACACAAAATCCATAGCTTTCTGATTAGAAACTTATAGTAGTTATAGTCTACTGCTCTTAATAATGTTCTTTTACAATCTTGCCACTATTTTGCTTCATAATGTGTTCAAGCTAAATATAATAAAATTTGGGTGTTAGTGCCAAAATAGAATTTCCTCAAACAATTTTGATACATTTTCACTACAAGTGCAAACTTTTCTTGCGCGAAGTAAACATGTGCTAGATTTACCCACACATCGGACATCTAAACAAAGATGTTTCCTATTGCAGCTTCTTGTACCTGTGTAAAAATTTCCTTTGCAATATCAAATTTACCCCTTTCAACTAGCACAATGGTTGCCCCATTTGTAGCATAAACATTTCCTGGTCTTTGTGCCAACACTTTATAGTAAGTTCTCTAGCCTTCTCAAGATGTTGTGCCTCCACCTTTGGATCCCTCCTCTCATTGTGAAAAGCTACAAAATAATTCCAATTTCCAAGTGTAATGTCAACATAAGAATTCTTTGCATATGATTCACTTTGTGTAGCTTTAATTGTTTATTTTTCTTTAAGCGAGTCATCTATTTTTAGTTCCATTTTTCCAAGCATAGATAAAGCATTTTATGAGTTTTTATCCACCTTAAGTGCATCCCCAATTAATTCTAGGCTTAGTTGGATCTCATTTGAAGCCTAATCCATTACTGCAAGATGTAGATATGCATCCACATAATCAAGAAACTTGAACAATATTAGCCTATATAAAAGATTTTATTTTCAGTATCATGTAGATGTTCAGACAACCTAGCAAGATTGAATAGTGTTTTGAATTTATCCCATGGTAACTAAAGTGAAACACCACGTTCTTCTAGTCGATGGAAGCATTTTATATCCTTAAAGAGCATAGTAAAAACTATAGAATTGGCATTGGGGCTTTTATTTATGAATTCAACCCAAATTCTATTTCCTAATGCCTCCATAAAAGTTTGTTGATCCAACTCTAGTTCATCACGCTCAAAATGAAGAACCCCAATGTTGTTTAACAATTGAATGGGTACTTCTTCTCTGCTCTTCTTCAGAAGAGCCTTTGTTCTCTTAAGAGAATCTAAGGTTGCAATGGGGTCTGACAATATTAATAACTCACCTATCTTGATAAATGCATGGGCATCACATGGATCTATGTGAGTTTCCTTTCTTGAAATTTCCAAAGCCTTCTCTACCTGCCCTTGCTAAGCATATATATGGCCTATAGATTTTAAGCTCTCACAGTTCTCAGGGTGGACCTCCAGAACCATTTCAAAATTTGAGAGAGAAATCTTAAGATCTCCAAGCTTCAATTGAGCTTGTCCACAAAATCCTATTGCCTCTAGCTTTCCTTGATTGATTCCATGTAGTAGCAGCTAGTGATGTCATAATCACCTTTACTATGATAAGATCATGTAAGATTATAATATGAATGAGATTTCATGAGAGGGTGGTCAGTTGAAACAAGAGTTGTCTCAATCAACTATTTCACAAGAAAATGATACCCTGTAGTGAAGAAAAAATGGTTTGCTAAATGATTCAATGTCATTGCATAGTACAGGTATAATTCAAAGGATCTATGCATTTTTTCCATTCCTTCATGAACACTATCTTTTTCACTAATTGTGAGAATCCTACAAGTAAATAATGCACAAAACTAACCATAGAGATTTATGTAGAGGTAGAACATCATTTCCTAATGCCTCCATAAAAGTTTGTTGAGCCAACTCTAGTTCATCACACTCAAAATGAGGGACCCCAATGTTGTTTAAAAATTGAATGGGAACTTCTTCTCTTCTCTTCTTCAAAAAATACTTTAGCATCTTAAGAGAATCTAAGGTTGCAGTGGGTCTGATGATATTAATAACTCACCCATCTTGATAAGTGCATGGACATCATGTGGATCTATGCGAGTTTCCTTTCTTAAAATATCTAAAGCCTTCTCTACCTACCCTTGCTAAGCATATATATGGCCTACAGCTTTTAAGCTTTCGCAGTTCTTAAGGTGGACCTCCAGAACCTTTTCAAAATTTGAGAGAGAACTCTTAATATCCTCCCAACTTCAATTGAACCTGTCCACAAAATCTTGTGGCCTCTGGCTTTCCTTGGTTGATGCCATGTAGTAGTGGCAAGTTGTGTCATAATCACCTTTACTATGATAATATCATGCAAGATTATAAAATGAATGAGATTTCATGAGAGGGTGGTCAGTTGAAACAAGAGTTGTATAAGCCAATTGTTCCACAAGAAAATGTTTTCCTATGAAGAAAAATGGTTTGCTAAATGATTCAATGCCATTGCATGGTATGGGTATAATTCAAAAGCTATACGTATATTTTCCATTCCTTCATGAACACTACCTTTCTTACTAACTGTGAGAATCCTACAATTAAAAAGTGCACAAAACTAACCACAGAGATTTTTCCCCATTTCAAATAGAAAAATTTAGAAAAAAAATGCGTTTAAAACATTCAAATAAATACAAATAAAATCACGTTGATTTTCGTGCCAAAAAAAACCATGAGACCATAGCTTGTTGCTTACTATTATGCTTTGATATATTTTTTCCAAGCATCCATATATTTTTTGAAATCACCTATTTTAGGATTTTAGCCATAGCAGCAAGGCAATGAACTGTTTGATAAAATGCTTTGGTAGACATGTATGAAAAATGTGGTAGCATAGACAAGGAAATGAACTTTGGAAAAAATGACTCAAAGAAATGTGGTCTCATGGTGATGGAATTCTATGATGAATGCCATGACAAGCGAATTGTTATGGATTGTCATGGAATTCCATCACCATGAGACAACATTTCTTTGAGGCATTTTTTCAACCAGTTCACTATCATGTCTATGCTATTGCTTACTATTATGCTTTGATAGATCTTTTCCAAGCATCCATAGCTTATTTGAAAGAACTTGTTTTAGGATTTTAGCCATAGCAACAAGGTAGTGAATTGTTTGATAAAATGATTTGGTAGACATGTATGAAAATGTGGTAGAATAGACAAGACAGTGAACTTTTGGAAAAAATACCTCAAAGAAATGTGGTCTCATGGAATTCCATGACAAGCAAATGCAATTGCTAGTTGCTCCTAGTCATTAGCTATGTGCAATGATAGAAAAAAGTACCCTTAACTTGGCGTTGATTTGGTGTTGTAATATGCCTAACATATTCACATTAGGTCTTGGGCCCTTGTGAACTAAATGGATTAAATGTTACCCTACTTAAGTTTTGTGAAGTGTTGTAACTCACTTTCACACTTTTCAAAGGTATTGTTAATGAATCACAGCTAAATAACCTATTTTTAACATTAATCTTGCCCTATTTCAAAGTGTTATAAAGTGTTGTAACACACTTTCACACTTTTCTAGGGATTATCATTAATAATTGGGCATTATTATGCTTTAATTGGACCTATTTTGTATCCATGAGCCTTATTTATGTGTATTTTTGAGGATAATCCCGACAAAAGCATTTAAAACACCAACATCCCGAAAACCCACCTCAAATTCCTAAGGTGGGAATCATTCGCCATTTTGGGCGAATGAGTCCCCTTAGGTGGGACCCATTCACCCAAGGTGGCGAATGAGTCCCATTTAGCTCAAAAATAAAATTTAGTTTAAATCTTTGGCAGGATTCTATTCTCCAAGATCCAATGTCGGCTTGTAGTGTTGTAATTTTAGGAATTCTTGCATAATTGAGTATAAATACAAGTTTCCTTCATTCATTTCTCACTTAGAATTCAAGAAGTCACCTAGCAATCTAATAAGCAATCAAGTGTTCACAAGCATTCACAAGAGAATTCAAGAGCATTCAAGTGTAGATTATTCATCATTTTAGAGCAACATTGAAGTGCCAATCATCATGTCAAAGATCTCTTGCATCATGTTTGTTATTGTGCTAACAATTATGGTGTAGGGTTTTATGATTCAAGCAAGCATTGCATTCAAGATCTATATCCTCCAAGCTAGAGTCAAGAACCACATCCATTGCAGCCATTTCAAGCATAATTGCAACACTTTATTGCTAGGGTTTTGTGAGTTGTAGCATCATATCTTGTTCATTCATCATTCTCCTTCCATATTTGATTTCATTTCAAGGATTGATTTCCAACAAGGGGTTTGACCAAGGAAAACCCCTATCCACTAACCCCCCAACATTTTTCTCTCCTTTTTGTGTGATTTCCAAGGCTAGGTTGTAGATTTTCTAAGGAGCAAGATTGGAGAAGTATTGCAAAACATCCAAAGTTGTCAAAGTTGTCATCAAAAGTTGAAGAGCCTTAGAGATCATCTACAAGTCACAAATTACTGTTTCAGATCCAAAAACCAATTGGGAAGAGCATGTAGCCAACTGAGAAGTATAGAATCAGATTTTGAAGCTTCAAAAAAGCCTAACTAGACTAATTTTCCACTTTTGGCGAATGAGTCCTAGTTCTAGTCATTTTTCAAGACTTTGCATATTCTGATACCCTTTTGCCTGAAACTTGTTATGGCATAGTTTTCTAGAAATGGGATTGATTCGCCCAACTTGGTGAATGAGTCCCAGTCAGCCATAATAGCAGAATTTTTGACAATTCAGATCTTCATTCAGCCATCTTCTGGATTTCCAGGTGCACACATTATGTTTTATAGTTTTATGTTTCATTTCAACCATTTTCTATGTCTTTTAGTGTTAGTTTTCATTCTATTAGGGCTTTGAACTTCATTTTTCATTTCATTATCTTTTCCAAGTCTAAACCTGGTGGTGAACCCCTCATTAGATCATATTCAGCCCCTAAGATAGCCCTTAGAAAGATCTCTTCCTCCCTTGCATTGAGATCTTAAGGGTTATCCTTGAATGAAACTAGAAAAGTGGGTATGCTCTATGTCTGAAACCATATGATAGCATCCAAATCACTTTTTCACCATTTCATTTTGGTGAACCTGCATTTAGAACACTAAATTTCTGATTTGGAGTGCATTTTCATCCTAAATCTAGCTTGCATTAAGATTTGCATCAATTAATTTGCATTCTAGTGTTTCAAATTTTGCATTAGTGAAAGCTCATATAGCTTGCATTTTTTCATCTAATTTCATTGAAAATCATTCAAATTTTGCATTGGGACTCATTCGCCACCCTAGGCGAATCAATCCCTGTGCACATTTTGCATTGCATTTTCTAGCATTTAGAATTTAGTTTCTAATTGTTTGTTTTTTGTTATTTACTTTATGGGTATGTACACGATCATGATGGGCCAAAAAGTGGTGATATGTAAGTGATATGATGGCCCATGTGGCTGATGACTTGTTTTTTACCCAAAATTGATGAAATGAAAAGGGTTTTTGAAGGAGATTCTTAGCTTTCCACCAATTTAAATTGTGATTTACTTTGAATTTAATAAATAATTATTATTCATTTTCTATTTGAATTATGACTAAAGTCTTGATTGATAGGATGATTGAAAAACATCTATAGCTTTCAAAGGGTGAGACATTTTTTGAATTTGAAACATGCGTCACATTCTATGCTTCACATAATATAGGATTAAAAAAAAAATGAATTTCATGAAGTTTGACCAAGTTAAGGTGGTCAGATGTACAATTTTTTATAATTTTTAAAAGTTGTAATAAAAAAATCATAATTAATGATTTACTTGGAAAATAATCACAAAAAAAATATGCATCGCATCGGGACATGAGTCTTCTACTTATATCTAAAATCCTATAAAAAAAATATTGTCTTTTTATTGTGGTTAGGGTGGTCAGACAGACACCTACTTCCTATTTTTTCCTTGAAATTTAAGTACTACTACATTGAAATTTCAAATTTTCACCTTGAATAGATTTTTTTTAAATAAAGATAAACCATGTAGTTTAGAAACTACATTCAATTTGCAACAGATTCTATTCTTACATATTTTTGAAATAATATAGTTAACTTATTCAAATTTTTAAGTCAAGTTGCCTAACTCTGATTTTTTTGAATTTCATTGCCACTTAAGGGCCTGTTTTTTCCATGATGATCATGCACATTCCCTTATGTTTCAATTTAAAAATATTTTGTTTCATTCAATTCATTGCATTTAGTCTATATCCATCCACCTTCTGCATTCCTTAAATTCAAATTTTCATCTACAATATTGCATTTCATATTGTCACATAGTTTAGAATCTGAATTTTGCATCATGCATATGTGTTTTAGTAATCTATGGATATCCTAGAAGTCCCTAGTGAATGTGTGAAATTTTTTCTTTCGGACATGACCCTAATGAAATTGAATTGACTCATGCTCCTTCAACTCCTAATGCATGTCCTCCTCTCGATGTTGACATCATTGGAGAATATGATGGCAACATGAATAAGTTCTTAAATGATTGTCTAAACAACCTTGAAGCTAACGCATCATTTTACCCATCGATGAACCAACCAACATCCCCTATCATACCACCTCTTGACACCTTTAGTTATTTGCATGTTGAAAAAAAAATTGAGCCTAAGTTCCCTAACATAGGTGAACCTAGTTCCTCCAAGCAAGCAAATACTCAATCATTCTATGATAACAAAGTAACAAACACTCCAATTAATCTATAAGAAACATATGGAAAATGATTCACAATCTTGAGTAAACAAGGATGTGATACAACAAGTGAAAATGAGATCCACCAAGTCCAGAGAAAATTCCAACTAATGAAAACACAAAAGGATTAGGATATCAAGATCCCCCTCACAACATAATAGTTCCTAAAGAATACCTAAGGCTTCGTAGTGATGGTGCGGTGATCTTTGATTCTCCTCCCGATATGAATGTCCTTCTTCCTAAAGAAAAACCAATAATTCATAACAATTACAAGCATGATAGGATCACCTTAGGTCCTCTCCCTCAACCTTCATCTCGAGAATTTGGTGAATCTAGCAAGCACAAGAGACCTTACAAGTTACAAAAATTAAAGTTTCCTTGTCCACCACCTGAAAGTGAAAGGAAACTACAATTGCTTTTGAACAAAGAACTAATAACATTACCACCAATAAAAGATATACTATTGCTATATCCTAAAGATACAAAATTCTAATACCACAAAACTGTTGGATATAGTACTGATGAGTGTCGAGCATTCAAATTAGTATTGGCTAACTTTTACTTCGATTGTGATGATTGCCATCGATTGATTGTATAACATATTCCATTTTCACTCTTTGTCATGTAATAGTTTTAGAAAATTATATTCTCACTATTACATGACCTTTCCCATAACCTCCCTCAACTCACTCTTGTCTTGCACTTAGTGGGGGCAAGAGGTAGATAGCCATGTCCAGAAAAAGGTCCCGCCTAACATATTCACATTAGGTCTTGGGCCCTTGTGAACTAAATGGATTAAATTTTACCTTACTTAAGTGTTTTGAAGTGTTGTAACTCACTTTCACACTTTTCTAAGGTCTTGTTACTAAATCACACCTAAATAGCCTCTTTTTAACATTAATCTTGCCTTATTTCAAAGTGTTGTAAAGTGTTGTAACACACTTTCACACTTTTCTAGGCTTATCATTAATAATTGGGCTTTATTATGCTTTAATTGGCCCCATTTTGCATCCACAAGCCTTATTTATGTTTATTTTTTAGGATAATCCCGACAAAAGCGTATAAAACACCAAAATTCTAAAAACCCACCTCAAATTCCTAAGGTGGGACTCATTTGCCATTCTAGGAAAATGAGTCCCCTTAGGTGGGACCCATTCGCCCAAGGTGGCGAATGAGTCCCATTTAGCTCAAAAATCAAATTTAATATAAATCTTTGGTAGAATTTTATTCTCCAAGATCCAATGTTGGCTTGTAGTATTGTAATCTTGGGAATTCTTGCATAATTGAGTATAAATACAAGTTTCCTTTATTCATTTCTCACCTAGCATTCAATAAGTCACCTAGAAATCTAATAAGAATTCAAGTGTTCACAAGAGTTCAAGAGCATTCAAGGGCAGATTATTCAACATTGTAGAGAAACATTCAAGTGTCAATCATCATGTCAAATATCTCTTACATCATAGTTTTTTATTATGCTAACAATTGTGGTGTAGGGTTTTGTGATTCAAGCAAGCATTGCATTCAAGATCTATATCCTTCAAGATAGAGTCAAGAACCACATCCATTGCAGCCTTTTCAAGCATACTTGCAGCACCTTATTGCTACGGTTTGGTGAGTTGTAGGATCATATCTTGTTTGAATATTCATCATTCTCCTTCCATATTTGATTTTGTTTCAAGGATTGATTTCCAACAAGGGGTTTGACCAAGGAAAACCCCTATCCACTAACCCCCCAACATTTTTCTCTCTCCTTTGTGTATGATTTGTAGGGCTAGGTTACAGATTTCCTAAGGAGCAAGATTGGAGAAGTGTTGCAAAACATCCAAAGTTGTCAAAGTTGTCAACAAGTGTTGAAGAGCCTTGGAGATCATCTACAAGTCACAAATTGTTGTTTCAGATCCGAAAACCAATTGGGAAGAGCATAGTAGACTAAGAAGTACAGAATTATCTTTTGAAGCTTCAAAAAATCCTAACTAGACTAGTTCACCACTTCTGGTAAATGAGTCCCAATTCTAGTCATTTTTCAAGACTTTGCAGATTCTAATACCCTTTTACCCAAAACCTGTTCCAGCACAGTTTTCCAAAAATAAGACTGATTCACCTAGCTTGGTGAATGAGTCCCAGTCATCCATAACATTATAATTTCTATAAATTCAAATCTTCATTCAGACGTCTTCCAGATTTCCAGGTGCACACATTCTATTTTAAATTTTTCTATTTCATTTCAACGATTTTCTAGGTCATTTAGTGTTAGTTTGCATTCAATTAGGGCTTTGCATTTCATTATCTTTTACAAGTTTGAACTTGGTGGCGAAACCCTCATTAGATCATATTAAGCCCCTAGAACAACCCTTAGCAAGATCTCTTTCTCCCTTGCATTGAGATCCCAAGGGTTATCCTTGAATAAAATTGGAAAAGTGGGCATGCTCTATGTTTGAAACCATATGATAGCATCCAAACCACTTTTTCACCATTTCATTATGTAATGTAAAGTGATTGCATAAATACTTAGGTTTACTTTGTAAAAACTATATTGTGATTGAAATTTTGTCATCTATCAGCATCTAGTTATTAGTTATGCAATTTGAAGTAATGCTTGAGTTTTAAAGATGTGCAATGCAATGTAATCAGCAATTTGAATATAAACTACAAAAATATATTTTTTGCAATTCTTTAGTTAAAATATCTATTTTATTCGCTCTCTATAACTCTATTGCTATGGAAATTCCTTTTCAATTAAAAAAATAGTTATTGTCTCTTATTCTATATTTTTTTACATTTTGTCATCTATTAGCATCTAGTTATTAGTTATGCAATGTGAAGTAATGCTTTGAGTTTGAAAGATGTGCAATGCAATGTAATCAGATATTTGAATATAAACTAAAAAATATATATTTTTTACAATTCATTAGTTAAACTCTCTATTTTATTTTCTCTCTATAACTCTATTGCTATGAAAATGCTTTTCAATTAAAAAAATAGTTTATGTCTCTTAGACTACAATTTATTTTTGCTATGTGTAGAACATTATATATGGATCAACGTTGAAGGTTGACTATGAATCAATACCATAAATTTGATGAGAGAGTAGTTGATGAGATAAATGGACAAATATCCATGTCCATGTAATGAATGTCTTGGTGGAAAGGTGAGAAAAAGAAGTCTTATTTATCGACATATGATAAGATATGGGAATAGTTGTATAAGCCCTTGGAATTACATTTATTATGAAGATATGATATAATTGCAGATTGTGAGAGATGAAGAGGCAACAGACATAGATGAAGTGGCACCAAACATAGATGAAGAGGCAACAATGTTAGACGAAGGGTTTGAAGTTGATAGAGAGTTGAATGAGGGTATAAATGATGATTGGTCCAAGTTGATGGAGGATACTTTAAATCATGTGTATGTTAATTTCAAGCTAAGTCATTTGACAAAAATCCTTCAAATTCTTAGCTTGCAAGTGGTGTTTGGTTGGACAAATGAGAGTGTAGATTAGTTATTGGCATTATTAAGTTTGTTGTTACCAGTTGACTCCACATTGCCAACAAAATGAAGTCAATGTAAAAATAAACTCACTAAGCTAGGCTTAGGGTATGAAAACATCCACACATGTGTGAATGGTTGGGTATTATTTTGCAAGAATCTTGCAAGTGAGAGTGAATGTGTGAAATTTCATGAAGCAAGGTATAGACAAGGGTTGAAATCAACTATGGTTCCTAGAAAGGTTCTTTGCCACTTTTTGGTAATCACACATTTACTTTGAATGTATAGCTACAGAGACATTGCTAAACTTATGAAATGGCATGCCCAAAATAAGAGCACTGATGGAAAACAACATGTTCCTGATTCTAAGATGTGGATGGAATTTGATAATAGATGGCTTGATTTTTCTCAAGATCCTCATAATATAAGGTTGGGTTTGGCTCTAGATGGGGTGAACCCATTCTCAGATCAAAGTACTAAATGGTCAACTTGGTCAGTGTTTTTAATAAATTATAACTTTCCTCCATGGTTAGCAACTAAACCATTTTTATTAATGCTATCATTGATTGTACCAGGAAAGAAAAATGTGACTTCAGATACAATTGATGTTTGTCTAGAGCCATTAAATGATGAGCTAATAGAATTGTGGAAAGGAATTGAAAATTTTCAATATTTAAGGGATGGTCATTCAATCAAATTCACTTTAAGAGCTTCCTTATTGTTTATGATTCATTATCTTCCTACATATGGCACATTGTCTAGTCTTAGTGCTGATGGATACCATAGATGTCATTCTTGCAACTTTAAGGATTTTGTGAGGCACTCAAGAAGTTTGTGTAAGTTTATGTATTGTGGACATCATGCTTACCTTAAAATGGATCATCAATATCATCAACAAAAAACATGGTTCAATGGTCAAGAAGAGAATCGTGAAGCACCATTGCTAATAATAGGTGATTACATTGTTGAGAATGGACAAAAAAGAATGCCATTTATTGAAAACAATGGGATTGTTGGTGGTAGATATGATCCATGTAACGAAAGTGGTACAAAATGGTTGTGCATATTCTATAAGTTGTCATAATTTAAGGATGTAGCCATTAGGCATACTATTGACTTTATGCATACTAAGAAAAATATAGGTTATGCTATTATAGAAACTCTTTTTGGTGATTTTGATACTATTTCATCATGTGAAGACTTTCGACAACTAAAGATTCATCGAAATCTTTGGGTTGAAAAATATGATGATAAAAAATATAGAAAACCTAGTGCTCCTTGTGTCGTGACAAAGGAACAATGTGCATAATTCTTATAGCTGATGTCTCAGACTCACTTTCTAACTAGATATGTAAATAGTAGTATTAGAAGCCAAACTGGCATTAATGGCTTAAGAGGCCTCAAGACCCATGACTATCATGTCATAATGGAGAATATTTTACCTATTGTGGTAAATATACTAAGTTTGGTAAAGGGGCCAAGATTGGCAGTTATAAGGTTGGGCCTAATATTAAATAGAATGAGTTTACATGTATTAGATCCTTCAAACTTTGATAGTTTGAGGGAGGAGGTTTTTGAAGTCCTTTGTCTATTTGAACAAGACTTTCCACCAATAATCTATAACATTTATATACATCTTTTGATACATCTACAATATGAACTAAAGTATTGTGGCTTGATAAGAACAAGATGGATGTATCCTATAGAATGATATATGAAGGTTTTGAAAAAAATTGTTCGTACTATGGAAAAACTAGAAGGCATCATGTCTGAGGGATATTCAATGCAAGAGGCAATGGGATTTTGCACAAAATATATGAAGGATTTTAAAAATGTCAATCGACATGTATGGGATGATGAAAAAGAAGATACAGTTGCAAGTGAAGTATTAGAAGGCAATGGATGTCGCTTCAAGCTATCACGTCAAGAAAGAAGTGTGATACATGCCTATATTCTTCAAAACACATCTTCATTTGATAAGTGGTGTAGGTAAAAAAAAATTACACAATAATTTATTTACTCAATTGCATTTACACATTTATATTATTAATCTTACTATTTGTACGTTAATATTCTATGTAGAAAATATGAAGAATACAATCAAGCTTGGATGCAACATCAACCTCAAAAGTGAAGACGTCATACTGATTTGATTGGAGGTGATTCTTTTCCAAAGTTTGAAGAATGGATTGCTAATGTAGTCAGTGATGCAAAAGAAGAAGGTCAAGATATAACAACAAAGGAAAGTGAGCTTTCACAATCTCCACATTTGTGTGTTATGCGTTTCTATGGAATGTGGTCCTATGGTATTCATTTAAGAGTGGAAGAAAAAGACAAATTGTGATTGTGTTGTTAGTGTTGAATTTCTATATGAAACTAAAAATAAATTTTATGTTGGATTCATCCAAGAAATTATTCAAGTGGCTATGGTGAAAATAGTCCTATATTATTAAAATTTAAGTGGATCCGACCATCTGTAGTACAATTTGATGAGTATGGATTTGTACACGCAAATACAAGAAAATTTGTATCAAAGACAAATGAGTCATGTGTTTCCCCTCTTCAAATTAACCAATAATTTCTAATTGATGATGTAAGAAGCCCAATATGTTTGTATGTCATCCAAATAGAGTCTCATTTAAAATAAAAATTCATGAAAGTTGTTTCAATATAATGCCTGATGGGAAATATGTTAATTTAAAAGAAACACTCAAAGAAGTGGATGAAGACGATGATGAATTTTTATTACCAATGAAGAGATTGGGAGAGAGAATGCATTGCATGTCGTAGATGAGGATGAGGAAGAAAATCAAGTAGATTCAAACACGAGTGATCAAGATTTTGATCTTGTTGGCAATGCAGATGATTATGATGATGTTTTGTCACCTTAAGAGCCTAGCTTGTCACCTAAACTTTGGTTATATGTATCCAGTGTAATTTATTATTGAATGTAATAAAGATATGAGTATAGGTATGCTTATTCACGGTTATTTTACTGATACATTTCTATGTGTAATCATCATTATTTTGTTGGTACATTATACACAAAACCTGATATGTTCATTGTTGATTTAAAGTACATTAAAAGTTAGGTTCAATAATTCTTCTTATTTTTCTTACATTGGTTGAAAATTTGAAATTAATTTTGTTTAGTTAGAATATAATTTCTTGTATGTCCTATATGTTTTCTCGATGCAAACATATAATGAACATCTATGATTTAATAATACATATAGATATCTTACCATTAGGTGAACTAAGCCTCCTCATTACAAAAAAATAAATGATCTCTTAGGTCTGATTGACACTGAAAACTAAAATTGAATTAGAAAATTATTCAATCTTTTCAATAAAATGATATCTAAAATTTTGCATTCATAATAAAACTAATACCGCACTATCGCAGCAGTCAATAGAGGTATGTGCAGGATGGAAAGACATGTAGGTCAATGTAAAAATGCTTACTATAATACCGTGGCAACCAAATATGAATAGTGCAATATGGCAAGACATATAGGTCAATGTATAAATGCTTACCGCAATATCATGGAAACCAAATATGAATAGTGTGTGGTGGCGGTGAGAACATGTTAACAACTAAAGTAAACCACAACCCCACAAAGGGTAAATAGTGGCACTGTAGTATAGTAGTGAAGAATCACTCAACCGCTAGAATTAACCTACTATCCCATGGGAGTCCAAAGGGGTGTGTGCAGGGTGGTGATACTGCTAACCATTCCATACCGCTACCCTGCAGTGGTCTTGATATGACAGAGCGGTATGGTGGTGAACAATCACTCAACTACTATAATTAACCTACCATCTCATGGGATACTAAGGGGTTTACACGAGGTGGTGGTATTGCTAACGCCCTCGTAGTGGTCTTGAAATGATAGAGAAATACTATAGTACAAGTTGTTAAAGAATTTAATGATTACACTATTCGATTTCCCAAGATCAAAGGCATGTATTCAAACTCAAAACATGGGAAAATTATAAAATATTTTGCACGAATTGACATTAATAGTGAGGTGATCGAGTTCAGTAGAAAATATTAATTGGGACTCAATGACATTTTGGAAATCATTCACACAGCTCAGGATACCTAAGGCAAGGGAGTTCAAGCAAGAAGACTCTACAAGTATTATTTCACCAAGTAAGTTCACAGAAACCCTCTGTAGCAAGTGTATAAGAACTAAATTTGCTTCTACAAGTAGAAACTTAAATAAATCAAGTAGGAGTAAATTCTTCATCATGCCACCCAAAAGAAGTCAACTTGCGAGTAAAAAGGAAGAGTCCACAATTTCTAAAAGAGAGAAGAGGTTCTTGCAACAATCCATTTTAGATGTGTTACCTAATTTTGTAAACAAAGGATTCAAAAATGTGTTTAAAGATATAGCCCATGGATGTAGAGACCTAATTATCCCTATCTTGGGGTGGGATCTATTTTGGTGCTTCTATAAAAAAAGGGATGACAAGATTCCAGTTTTGAATCCTTGGACCTTAGATTTGGCCAAATTGATAGTCCCAAATGTCTTCATAGATGTTGAGTTTATTAAAGTATAGGCACAATATTATCACCCAGCTACTAGGACTATAAGAATGCCAGATGGCTCATCATTAGTGGTGCTAACTAAAGAAGCAATTATAGAGTGTTTTATGTTAAACAAGAAAGATATCACTAAGATTGACTTGGACATAAGTGAGGAGGATTATAGGAGATTGAGAAAAACCCACAGGAGTGATGAAATTCCTTTACACATGAAAACGGGTGTAAAAAATAGGAGGATACCTATCTCCCCCTCCCAAATTGAGCTATTTTTCCAACCTATCTCATGATGATGGAAATGAAGATACAAAATCTTGAATTCAACATTGAGTATGAATTTTCTATTGAAATTGAGAAAGGGCTACATGAGGGATTTTTGCAAGTAAGAGAGAACTTAGCTCCCATCACTTTCAGGAAATACTCTTTGTTGTGTCATTTAATATTATACCAAAACAGAAATAGATGGACTAAAAGAATGTCTTTGGGAATGACTAATGATGAAGGAATAGGTTTCCTATACAAAACTGGTGTTACATCTAGGATAGTTGATGTAAAAATAGTGATTATGTAATATTTCATGATGATTTCGTAATAAAGGTCATGGCCAGTCTTGGTCATATTTCACAAAGATTGCCTAATAAAATCATGCAAGAATTAAGACCTTTAGCATTGAAGCCAAATCATGGAAACACTCACAATTTTGGTGACTATTTCTTCTTAGCAAACCAAATAGTAATAAGGGTCTATGGGTGTCCTCAAGCCCCACATGTTTTACCTAAATTTATTTCTATTCGAATTGCATTTTTAGAATTTATGTGGAAAATGTTATGGATGGATCAAGATGTTATGAAAATATAGAAAAAGGGGACATTCCTCCTTGACCTAACTGAATGTGAGGAGCTATCTGTAGGTTCTAACACTCTTGAATAATTACAGAACTATTTCAAGATGAGGTATTCATTGAAGTCACAAGGAGAAAGGGTATTTTATCTTGAAGGGTGTATTAATTTTATAATGTAGACACTTCTCACTAGAGCTAGGATTACCCATGTAATTGATTGCGAAGAAGATGTAATAAGAAATTTCTTTACACCTCATGAAGTTTTTCAGAGGAAGAGGAAGTGGGAAATCATAAAGAGGCTTGAGGAGGAGAAGAAGAAAAGTTACACTGAATTCCAAGGATTCTATGTTGAAGAAGGGGATCCTATCAAAAGGATGAACTTAATAATTGACAACTTTGAAATATTATATGTTGAGCTAGAAAATAAACCTGAGGGTTAGTCTTCAAAACCCTCCAAGTTTCCCATCAAACCAAGTGGCATTGTAATCATAGAGCCACTACTAGACACTGCCACAATACAATCAGAAGTGCATCCCCTGAGAAACCAAGTCCTAAAAGGTAGAATACACATGGAGTCGCCCCCTTAGTGGCATATGAAATAAGTGGAGTAGGGGATACTGAAGAGGTAGTTGATGTAATTTTAAATTTTAAAGATGATGAAGTTGATCAGCCACGGCCTAATCTTGCAACTGATGTTCACAAACCAGAAGAAAGAGTGGATGTACATGGGAAAAATGATCAAGAATTGCATGATGATGAAAGGGTGATTGTTGCCCTTAGATTTATTGAAGATGATGAATTTATTCAAACTCTCAAGTTTAAGGATATTTGGTTTAATATGAAAATAAAATAATTTGAGGAGAGACTCCAAATTAATAAGATGGGCATTGAGGAGTCACAGCATGACCATATTGTTGCCCAAAATTTTGAAGAACTCAAGATTAATGAAATTACTATTAGCCCCCAAGAAGTAAGAAAATTGGTCTTAGAAAGCAATATACTAATTATTCCTAAGATGGAGTTAAAATAGATATTCTTACTAGATCAAGTAAGAATCAAAGAAGATCCCATGTTGGTTTCTGAATTCAATTCAGGTGAGGAAATGAGTGGCACAAGTTACAATCCAAGAATTGAAACCCTAGCCTTTTGGAAAAAGCAAAAAAGAACAAAAAAACCAATATTGATTGATGTTGTAAAAGAAATGAGAGGGATTTCCATGGTAAAGACACTTCAAGACACATCAACATTGGAGGAAGCTACTATGACAATGCACTCAACAATGTTTACTAGGGATGCGGTTAATGGTATGGAGCTTAGATTGGCAGAATATGAGAAAGCACAAACTGATCTAAATGATGAAGTGAAGAGGTTATTCATAGAAAATATGATTGAAAGAGCAGTTGAAGGGAGTAGGTCCTTCCCAAAGCACATAATTAATAGTATACCAACCCCCTGGCATCCAGACCGATACAAGTGCAATCAATGTTGAACAAGTAAATGTGCTAAAACAAGAAATTGAGAAGTTAAAAAAGACTAATGAAGAAACAAAGGAAAGAGAAAAGAGAGAAACCCTCAAGGTATTGGAATAGATCTTGGAGCATAGGGTTAAACTAATTGTGGAAAATTTGTATGAATGTTATGTCTCCTTGTCACAAACAGTTGATCAGATAAAGGCACATGTACCTATATTGGATACCTTATTCAAGAAATGGAAACTTGTACATCACACCTTAATGAATTTTTATAGAATTTTACAAAGGAGTGTTGAGGCCCCTGTAGCTTTAAAGCCTACTGAGAAAATGGTTTGAATGTTTACAGATGAATTTCAATACATACATGCAGAAGACCAAAAGATCAAGGCAAGAATGGATTCATTTCACACACTAAAGCAGTGGTTTGTGCCTAAGAAATTAAGGGATGATGATCAAATTAAAGGCTCCAAGGATTGGATAGATGAGTTTAGAAAAATTCTTCCCAATTACCTCACTAATTTATAGAAGGATGGTGAGATAAATCTTCATCACCTCAATTTAACCTTGGATGGAATAATTTCACTGGATGTTGGATACTCAAAATTCATCATGGATGGAAAAACATTATTAGATAGTAGATGGAAGAGTTACTTGACCAACACACACAAAATCCAGGAGTAAAAATGGCCTCATGATTACATAGTGTACCAATGGGAGCAAACATCTAGCTCCCACAAAAGAAGAGGCCTTGCAGTGAAGTACCAAGCCTTGTAGATACTATCATGGAGAGAGGACCTTACCAAATCTAAATGATCATGAGTACCTTACAATGAGTAATGGGCTTATATATCTTGTGAGTGCTCTATACTTCAACATCTGATCATTTCTCTTCATTTCTCATCTTTCATTTCTTTTATGTAACCCTATGTAAACAATGATAATTAAGAGTTTTTGATTTATGTTAAAAGTGGGTAATTGAAAACACACTTTTTGACATGTCAGTCAAGACAAAATTTTGAAACATATTGTAAAATATTTTTGAAGATCAATAGAATGAAATTATAATTGGTGGTTGAATTTGGGTTTCAATTGTTTGTTGAAGTGAATTAATGAATTTTATCTTGTTGTCTCCAGTTTGATCTTTCCTTGTTATTTAAATCAATATATCAAGGGTATATATGGTTGTAGACATGCAAAATTAACACTATTGATTAACATCATTGAGTAATCATATTTCATCCATCAATTAAACAAATCAGGTTTAATCAAATAAATCACTTTTTATCTCCTAAGGTCTCTTGATTTAATTAAATCACATGTATTTAATTAAATGATTAGCATTCATTTTCCTCTCATTTGATTTAAAACAAATACAAAAATGCAAATCAAATATCACACCACCTAATCACTAGCTTAATTAGTCAAAATCTCTAATTAATGCTAAGACTAACCCATGTCCCATCCACTTGCACAATAAATCATTTAAATTGATTTATTAAAGCACCTATTTTCTTCACAAGGCATATTCCCAAGGAATATGCCCTCATTAACTCCCCTGTTTGACTTTTTTGGCCAAACACAATTCCCCCCAAAACCCTCAACCATATTCATTTAATGCCATTTTCAAATTTGAAATGGGCACATTAGCCAACACTTGCACAATCATGGGCCAATCCCATTATGACAAGTGGCTCTCTCCTATTTGATGGGGATTAGTCCCACATTCATCAATTTGGACTCTCCTCTCTTCAACTTCAACTATAAATTCAAGGCTCCTATCCTTCAAACAGACAACACAGAAGCTCATGCAAAGTTATTCTCTTAATTTGAGAACAAATTTTGTCCATTATCACATCATTTGCTTATCAGGGATTGGGAAAGGGCTCTCATCTCACATCAAGGGGCACCAATCCCCCTATGGGATGGTGATTGGTTAACTTAGATTATATTTTCATATTTTAAGTTGCACATGCTTTACTAAATATTTTCCTCTTCTCTGTTTGATCAATAATTTCATAGGGAGAGGTTTATTTCAGTTTACTGACAATAGCTAATCCATATATTGTTAGGAATTGAAAATTTTCCTCTCACAATGGTTTATCAAAATACATTTGTTGTCAAACAATTCATTTTGTACTACATTTTGGTGTCAAATCATTGGTAATTATGGTAGTTTCATTACATTCAAATTTTGAATTCTAGGAAATTATATACAGTAAATAGATTGACGATTGTTTAGATAGTGAAATTAGCTCTCTTAGAAATTAACTGAAATATCTTGTCTTGAAATATACTAGAAGGATTATTTTAATTAAAGCTCGGATTTTGTGGTTATTTTTTTAACAATGATTTTACAGTGCAGCTAGCTTGCTATTTTCATTCAAGATACAAGTCATGATCAAATTCAAGCACATACCAAGAAGATGGTACTCTACTTCAAACCCTCAACCTCACTAAGTTTAGTCTACTTACATGGGGATATTAAGGAAGTTTTTGAACAATTAATAAATATTATTTGTTGTTTGTGAAGGAGAATCCTGTGAGATCCAATATGGCAATGGATCAATATTTCGTTTCTTAAGTAAAGATGATGTCATAGTTGGTAAAATTTTTGTGAAACATCAGGTTAGTAATTTTTGGATGTTAAGGCTTCCCAATTGGATATAAAAGATCTTTTCTCATCAACTTAATTTTGAATTTATGTTTAAATGGATTCTTTCATGGTGCGGGTCTTTATTGAGACAACACATGAACCAGGGTTGAAATTTTTGTTGTCTAAGTCTGATGGCATTCTTGGGCTTGGTTATTCTTGACTTCATTGAAGGAGAGAGCTTCATATATGGGACATGATCAACACTCTCCTTCTTGGATTCTACATGTTACAGCTTGCTCTAGGAAGATTGCCCACATTGTAGAAGTTTTAAGAGATGAAAGGGGCATGTGCTACATTTTGGTGTCAAATCTTTGGTAATTATGGTTAGTTTCATTACATTCAAATTTTGAATTCTAGGAAATTATATATAGTAAATAGATTGATGGCTATTTGGATAGTGAAATTTGTAGAAGTTGTGAAATCCAACTTCACAGACCCCAAAGATCACCTGCATGCAAATAACTTGTCACAGAAGAAGACATTGGAGACAAAAAAGCAAGGGTGCTCTGAAAGCTGAAAAAATGTATAAATCAGAGTGTGGTAAAATACAATGAGATCAATCCTTATGAAAGGAGATTGTGCAACCCTAAAAGAAACCCTAATAGGTAGAAATTTAATAATTAATATAATTATTAAATGTCACAATATGCAAACTAAAGTGAAATCTTAAGAGAGGAATAAAGGTAACTTAATTAACAAAATTAAGTTAAAACCTTTACTCTAACACCCCCCCTTAAGATGAGAAAGAGTGTAGCTACAAACATGTGCAAGAAAGATAAGGTAACTACAATGCATGAAAGAAAACATGGGTCCCAGCAACTAGGCCTGATCAAGTACCCATTTACAAAAGCAATGCAAACTAAATAAAACGGCGTAAAGGAGAAAACCCAGTGGGAACAAAACTCCTCCCAAAAATAGAATGCAATGCACTAATGAAAGAAGGATAGGAGGTGGATTACATGATACCCCCCATAGACAGATTCTATCATATAAGTACATGTACAATGGTCTCCATAGGAGAGATAGAAAGAGAGAAGAAGGCCCCCCCACAATGAAGAAACTCCTGTCACAATGGTAGATGCCTGATGTAGAATCCAAAAAGAGATCCTGAAGCGGCAAATGATATTCCTCCCCTTGGGAAGAAATGGATCAAAAGGACGATGACGAAGAAACCTTGTGAAGTGTGATGAACCAATCTGTCTCAGGATGTGTGCCATGATAGGATGCTAAAGAATCTCTCTGTCCGAACTGAAACAAATGATGCCAAATCCAAACTGATGTGGAGAATCCCGAAATGCAACCTCTGAATGCACTAATAATGGTGGGCGTATAGTGATAACCTGACTGTCAAGGTAGAGGAGATGAATGTCCTCATAAGAATCCTCCAAATCTGCAATATAGGACTCAACAAACAAGAAAGATATGTCTGCAACATAAGAATCCAAAGTAGCTATGTCTGGAAGATGTATGATTCCCTGTTGCACTAAATCAGAAACAATAGGAGACGCTGATGAAGTCTCATTCTAAAGATTAGGAACTATGAGACAAGCCTTTGATCCATCGGAACATGTAAGGGTGTCAAAATACTCAAGCTCCTCTAAAGTATCATGATCAAAGGGTGTATTCTCTCTCCAAGCAATGGGTAAGAGATAATCTGAAGCAGGATCCTCTAGGAATGGAGATAGATTGGGGTCACCATAGATCTCCCAAAGATGTGTCCAAAGTGGGTGAGGACAATCAATGTCCGATATAGCCAAGACAGTGTCATGATCAACAGTAGACAATATAAGTCCTACTATGTGATTTCTAATGATATCCCATGCTAATTTTCCCTCTAAAGTGGCTGGTTTAGGTATGAGATCATACAAATAAGGCAAAAGATTAAGCCCACCTACAATGTGTAAGTATACCCTTTTCCCATGACTCATAATTACCCCGTTCTAGAATAACAACTAAAGGGTGAGTAGAAAAACCCATGATAACTCTTCAAATGAAAAAAACTGAGAAATCCGACCTTACTGCATTTAGATCGAATTAATATAACCCATCCCACACAAACAAAACCCATGTAGGTGCCAGAAAGTCCAACTAATTGAGCAAAGTGTAAAAACACACAAAGCTGAATAAAATTTATTTGGTAAATTTTTTGATGATATAGACTGCATATATGGAAATATCACTGCAACAGCTTTCCAATTCCTATTCGTTTGCACAAAACAGAGTTTGGACGCAAAAGATACGCCCTTGAGAGTGAAAAACACAAGTTCTAACTTTGACTGAAAACAAGACTGCAAAATAGAAAAATCAGAAAAAATAACCACCACCACTAGAATGATGCCGGAACCAACTTTCCAGTGATATCTCATTTTCGCAAAACGGAGATCGTATGCAAAAAATACACCTGATTTCATGAAAACAACTCCAAAAAAGGTTTCAGGGTTAAGCCTAGCGGTTAGGCTAACTGCTAGCGTTAACCACTAGCATTAACCACTAGCGGATAACTGCTAGTGGTTAACTGATGGCGTTGCCCATTAACTCTATGATTTTTTAAAAAAAATCTCGGATTGCGTGTCGTACCAGGCCGTACGACCCAAAAATGAATTTTTTTGCCTCGCGGAGTCACTATGTTTGATTTCGATGATTTGACAGTCGATTTAGGGGTTTTTTGGTGCTCTTAATGCGATGGTGAGTTCTATTTGGACTCAAAAAGCTCCAAAATTGCAGGTACACTCTAGATGAGGAACCCTCAAAAAAACTTCAAACCCTCACAGATCTGACGTTGTGAAGCCAAATTTGACGAAACAAAGGTCAATCTTTACTGAATCAAACATTCCAAACGCAATGGTGAGGTCCAAATTGACTCAAAATCCACCAAATGAAAGAGGTATGCCCTGGATCAAAAAAACAAACCCCAAACCCTTGAAGCTCCAAAAATCCTTCAAAACATGAACAAGAAGCAGCAGGTCTGGAGCTCTGATACCATGTAGAAGTTTTGAAATCCAAATTCACAGACCCCAAAGATCACCTGCATGCAAATAACCTGTCACAGAAGAAGACATTGGAGACAAAAAAACAAGGGTGCTCTAAAAGCTAAAAAAATGTATAAATCAGAGTGTGGTAAAATACAATGAGATCAATCCTTATGAAAGGAGATTGTGCAACCCTAAAAGAAACCCTAATAGGTAGAAATTTAATAATTAATATAATTATTAAATGTCACAATATGAAAACTAAAGTGAAATCTTAAGAGAGGAATAAAGGTAACTTAATTAACAAAATTAAGTTAAAACCTTTACTCTAACAAATTTTGGTAATTATAGTTAGTTTCATTACATTCAAATTTTGAATTCTAGGAAATTATATACAGTAAATAGATTGATGGCTATTTGGATAGTGAAATTAGCTCTCTTAGAAATTAATTGAAATATCTTGTCTTGAAATATCTAGAAGGATTATTTTAATTAAAGAGGATTTTGTGGTTATTTTTCTAACAATGATTTTACAGTGTAGCTAGCTTGCTATTTTCATTCAAGATACAAGTCATGATCAAATTCAAACACATACCAAGAAGATGGTACTCTACTTCAAACCCTCAACCTCACTTAGTTTAGTCTTCTTACATGGGGATATTAAGGAAGCTGCTAAACAATTAATATTATATCATTTGTTGTTTTTGAAGGAGAATCCTATGCAATCCAATATGGCAGTGGATCAATATCTAGTTTCTTAAGTAAAGATGATGTCACGGTTGGAAAACTTATTGTGAAACATCAGGTTAGTAATTTTCGGATGTTAAGGCTTCTCGATTGGATATCAAAGATCTTTTCTCATCAACTTAATTTGGAATTTATTTTATAAATTGATTCTTTCATGGTGCAAGTCTTTACTAAGACAACACATGAACCAGGGTAGACATTTTTGTTGTCCTATAAGTTTTATGGCATTCTTGGGCTTGGTTTCCAGGAAATTTATATTGATAATTTTTTTCCAGTCTAGTTAGTGTTGATAGCCTTCATTCTATAATGCCAACTTCATTTTATAATCTGAGCGTATCACCTTTCTTAAATTTTAAACAAGGTTTTGAAATCAAGGGTTCAATATGCATATTTCAGGCCTATGTTGAACATTCTTTTTAAGGCATTTGTTGATAAGGCTACGGTTTTTTAATTGATTTATCTTTCTGTTGTGTTTGGACTTACTTTTATAAACTTTCAATATACAATGCACTTCTATTCTTTCTAAATTGAGACTAATAGTAATTTTGTTGGGTGTATTTAGGCACAACTTCATTCATGGTGAAAAGGCAGCACCCTATTGCTCATATCAGATGGCATGTTCCATATAAAGGAAGAAAGATTCTAGGTTTATTATTGACTGCATTGAAGGAGAGAGCTTCATATATGGGACACGATCAACACCCTCCTTCTTGGATTCTACACGTTACAGCTTGCTCTAGGAATATTTCCCACATTGTAGAAGGTTTAAGAGATGAAAGGGGCATGTGCTTGCATTGAAGGGCTCTAAGCATGCGTTTCCATCATTGTGAATTTTTTTTGGAGAAGTTTCTTTCTTGCAGTCATTTCTATGCATTATAACTCATATTTTTCAGTTTTGTGACTAAAAATAAAATTGTAATACTCTATTTCTAAGCAGTAACTAGAACACCTTTCTTTTATTAATAAAGTTCATTGATTTTGCCTTCTCAATGGTTGTCTTATTGTGTGCAATTGATTATTGATGTGTATTTATTTGTTTTAGGTTTAAATCCTCAAATATCAATCAATTAAAATGACTAAATATACTACTAATTGATGTCAATAAATAATTAAATTGATAAAATATACTAACAATTGACAGATTTCAGAGAATAGTGAATAAATATGACTAGATAAATGACCAGTGAAATCAGTGAATAAAAATAACTAAATATACTGCCAAATTGATCAAAATGATGATTAAAATTAATGACTAGATACACTACCAATGCACAAAAATCAATGAATTAAAATGACTAAATAAGTGACCAGTTAACAACAATCAATGACTAAATATATCAATGAATTAAAAATGACTAAATAAGTGACCAGATTACAACAATCAATGACTAAATAAGTGACCAATTAAATATATCAGTGAATAAAAAATGATTAAATAAGTGACCAGATTACAGCAATCAATGACTAAATAAGTGACCAGATTACAACAATCAATGACTAAATATATCAGTGAATAAAAAATGACTAAATAAGTGACCAGATTATAGCAATCAATGACTAAATATACTACCAAATCGATCAATCAAAACAACCAATAAATGACTAAAAATAGTTTAGTCATCAATTGGGTTGCATTATAAATGACTGGGAATAAATTACTAATGGTCACGTGACCATGTTCAGTCATTTATAAGCATTTTTTAGTAGTTTTTTCAATAGTTTATTGCTATTTATGTACTAGTGAATCCTATAATTTTTGAAAACTAATCAAAAATAAAAAAATTTAAATATGTGTAGAATGGAATGTAGTTTATAAAAATGTAATTTATTTAGACTTTTAATGAACGGTTAAAAAATAAAGTTAAAAATACCAAAACATTAGTTTTTGACAAAAAACAGACACACAAACAAAAGAAATTAAAGATGAAAGCCTTAACATAGTCAAAATGTGAAAAAAATTACATCGTTAAATAGCTAAGGGAGAGCCTAACATTACCCAAGTGTTTGATTTACTCGACCTTAAAACACGTGCAAACCTAACGGCTGCCACAAATGAGATTATGTGAAATTTTGTAGAATATGCTTCCATTAAGTTGGTAAGGCCACGAAGAAACTCTATGCTTTTCCAATCCTTGTCTAGTATATATCTTATTTCATTAACAACTCTAGCAGCCCTAGCCATGTTTTGATCTTTCCCTAAATGGTTCACGAGATCTAAAAGCCTCTTTTCTAAATCTAGGAGGTGCTCTGCGTGAATGAGAAAAGATTCGTTCTCGTCCAGAGGTGGACCTGAAGGGGAAATAGGAGTTGTAGGTGAGTGGTTTCATCAAAGAAACTCATCTCTACCACTGATACCATCTCCTAAGAAATGAGAAGCATAGTGACCCTTGATAAGTCCATCTCTAAGTGTTGTTGTCACACGCCCCCTCAAACAACGTATCCAAAAGTTGTAGATTGAATAGTGAAGCTCATAAAGCATCACAACACACAATTCCACAACCTACACAGACATGAGAGAAAGAACCTAAACAAGAATAAATAGATACTACAAGGTTCGCATCGAGTTCACCAAAATGTAGAGGGGGATCGACTACTTAGGACCCCAAGTCATGGGAGGGTCTAGAACAGTCAATTACCCCGATCTACCTCACACTAAGGGATTGTTTAAGATAGGTTTGATGTTTAAAGGGGTGAAAAGGAAGGACAATTGATCTGCCTCTTTCCTTCTACCAACCTGAGAGTCTCAAGAAGTCATGTGAGCAATTTTTTGGAGTATAGAATGCAACTTAGGTAGCTCACTGCTAGGAGACTGCAACATGGGACATGGACGACAGCATGGTGTGCTAGCATCTCAGTTGGGCGTTGGAATCCATATAGGCAAAAAGCGTAAAGTATAGTCTAAATTCAAGAGGAGCCTACTAATGACCTGACAAATGCAGTTTAACACAATAAAAAAAATAGAAAAGAGCTAAATAGCATAATATTAAGAAAATACTAAGATTAAGTCTAACTACAAAATGACCAAGAAGGGTGAGGAAAGGGCACCTTCCTACCCATGAGTTGATATCTTCAAATTATTCACTCAATGAGCAACCTACACACATAAGACGAAAAATTTTTGGGGTTGTGTTATTGTAGTCAGTTCCCCACTTTGATGTTTCCACCTCCATAGATAGCTAGTATTGAAATGATAGACAAAAATGATAAAGAGAGATATTGAAATGGAAGTACTAAGCACTATGCTAAACAACAATATGCTATGAAAACAATATAATAATTCTAATTGAATGGAAGATGGAATAATGTCACCTTCAACCAAGTGCACTCAAGGAAAATGGGAGAAGGAGTGAGCTCGCAAGGTTGCAAATGGAAACACTATCACAAAAAGGAAATTGAGTCCACAAAACACCAACTTGTAGCTTCAATGGAGGTGAGAATGTTGTGAATGAAGTGTGTAGAATTGAGAATAATCAAGTAGAATGCGAAGAAGATCCAAAATTTTCCAAGAGAGAGTGAATGAATGGAGATAGTCATTTGAAGGTGAAATTGGAGGCAAAGGAGCCATTCAAGGTTAGTCAAGGGAGCAGAGACGTTACTCTTCAATTCCAATGGAAAATTATAACACCTCTATGGATTCCAAAGGAAAAAATCTTGTTATGATGGTAGTGTTCTAGGCAGACGCCTACGTGTCATGTTAGCATCCCCGAAAAAATATCCTCCACCAACACTCAAAACAACTGCCAAGTGGATGGGAAGCGAATCAAGAACATGGAATAGCATCATCGGATTTAATTCTTCTAAGGTAGGAGGTATGTAAATGGGTAATTTGTAAGGGGTGCAAATTCATGCCATTACAATATGTATGTATGTATGTATGTATGTATATGTGTATGTATGTATGCATGTATGCATGTATGCGTGTATGTATGTATGTATGTATGTATGTATGTATGTATGTGTAAGAGGGGGGTACCAACCACATCAAGGCTCAGGGTCACAGAGCACCGAGAGCGGAGGGATGCCCTAACTTATCTCACTCTAAAGGGATGTTTTGAAATAGGGGATGAGAATGATGAGGAATATAAGGTCCTAAAACCACTCTACAGACCTGAGATCTAATCTAGGGCTAGGCAAGCCATTTTTTGGGTTCAACACTATATCTTAGGTAGCTCTCTACCTGAGGATGAAAGTGTGGTTTTGGGATGGCAGTGCGGCGCATTGGCATCTCTCAGGTGTGCTAGCGTCCATACAACCAAAGGACCAAAGACATAGTATGAACCATCAAAAAACTAGTTGATAGCCTAGCTAATGACTTCTAAAGGAACAAAAAAAAATTATAAAGTAGGAAAGATACAAATAGATATGATAAAGCAAATAGATAAGAACTAGAGTGATGAGAATAATCTCATCGAGGTGCTAGTTCGCCAACTATCTCTAAAATCATGTCCACCTACACACAGGAAAGAGGGGAAATGTGTTGGGGTTGTATAGGGGTTTGCCTCAGTCAGACTCCCATTTTGGTTTTTCCACCTCCACAGACATCTATATAAAAACAAGAGGGAAATGTATGATAGAAAAGTAAAGAAAGAAAGTACACAAATAACACTACAAAATAGTAAATAGCTAGTCAACCAAATCGTAAAGGAGAGGAGTGAAATGTTACCACCTCCACCAAGAGCTCACTAGCCAATGGGGGAGAAAGAAGGCTTGAACAATCACCACAACCTTGACTGAGATGAAGGGAGGTGTTGCAAAACCTCAAGCCCACGTTGTGATGGCTTGCTTCACACTTGCTTTATGGAGTTGATGGAGTGTTGTTACTACAATGGAGTATTGAAGTGCTACTTGAGAGTGAAGAAATTATTGTAGCTTGCAAAGAAAATTGATGGAGAATGAATAGAAGCTCCTTATTGAATGAAGAGTGGATGAATTTGAAGAAGAAGAGAGAATTTATCATTTTCAAGGTCAGTTGGTCAAAGAGGGACGTTACAAATCAACCCCAATTGAAAGTGTAATGCCTCTACCAACTTCAGATGTAGGAATTCGTCAAGGACATAAGGGTGTCACGCAAACATCTGTGTGTCGTGCACTTGTCCCTGACATATTATTCTACTAATATAAAGGATAGATGCCAAGTGGAAGGCAAGTAGCCAGCTAATGTGGAATTTTTCCTTCAGATTTGGTTTTCTAAGGTGAGGATATGTAAACGGGGAATTTGTATGAGGGGTGAAAACTCTCTCCTATATAGTATGTATGTATGTATGCATGCATGCATGTATGTATGTATGTATGTATGTATGTATGTATGTATGTATTGTTGATATATGGAAACTGACCATGCAAATACTATAAACTTGTAACATATCTTCGTCAGGGTTCAAGGTCGGGTAGGGGCCTGAGTAGGGATTTGAGGGCAGTAGCCCCTGATAGCAGGGGTTTGGAGGTGGTATCCCCTGATAGCAGGGGTTCGAGGGTGTAGTCCCCGAAAAAAAAATTGTTAACACATCAAGGTTTTCCTGCTAACAAGTCAAATGAAAAATGACTTTGTAAAACCCTAATTCTGGAAGCTTCCAAAAATCTTAATATAAGTAGAGTTGGGATGTAAGTTGTGGTGTGTGTAATTCACAAGATTGTAATTTGTTTTTCACTAGATAATAAAATTATTGGGTGGTTGAGTTTCTATCGATTATCCCATATTGGGTGAACCACGTTAAATTTTTGTGTTGATCTCTTTTATGTTATTCTTCATTGTTATTTTTGGGTTATTTAATCTACATATAATTATTAATGTTTATTGTGTTGATCTTCCTAAACCCTAATAACTAGTATCAGAGCCATGTGTAATTCGGTTGATTGGCAGGAAACCTCTAGATTTGAGTGGGAGCAATGGAAGAAGGAAAATTCAAGGTTGAGAAGTTCAACAGCCAGAATTATCAATTATGGAAGATGAAGTTGGAAGATTATTTGTAACAAAAGGATCTATGGAAGCCATTACAAGGAAAAACAAAGAAAGAAGCTGTTATCTACGATGAAGAATGGGAGATTCTGGATAGAAAGGCACTGGGAACCATTCAGTTGTGCCTAGCACCATCTGTGGTGTTCAATATAACAAAATCAAAGACAATAGAGGATCTAATGGAACACTTGGCTAAATTATATGAAAAATCCTCAACCTCAAATAAGGTATTTCTCATGAAGCGTTTGTTTAATCTGAAAAATATTGAAAGTGGATCTATGATAGATCATTTAAATGAGTTTAATATAATTACCAGTCAATTAACTTATGTAAAAGTAAATTTTGATGAAGAGGTGAGGGCTCTCTTGGTTTTATGTTATTTTCCAAAAAGTTGGAATAGCTTGGTAATGGTTGTAAGTAACTCTATCTTTGGTTCAAATACATTAAAATTTGATGATGTTGTTGGTGATATCCTTAGCAAGGAAATGCAACGGAAAAGCACAGGTGAGACTTCAACATTTGTTAATGCTTTGAATGTAGAGAACAGGGGAAGAACAAAGGAGAGAGGAAAAATCCCTACAAATCATGGGAAGTCACAAGGGAAGTCAAAGAAAGGCAAATCTAAATCTAGAGGAAGACTGGATTGTTGGCACTATGTCACGTACTGATTATTATTAGTTATTTAATTGTAAATATAAATCATGAGATTTTCATGTTTATGCTAGATGATTATTGAAATTTAAAACTATTTAAAGCGAATTTGAAATTGAAATGGAAAATGGAATTGAAATTGAAAGTGAAATTGAAATTGATGATTATTGAAATTGAAATTTAAATTCAAATGAAATGATTTTGAATTCATTAAAATTCAGAGATTGTCATTGCTGATGAGAAATTGAGTGCAAGTGAACGTAGGAACAAGTGAATGAGAATGAAGGCAAGAACATTGTTCAGGTAGAGTCATTTTATCCATTGGACGTTTATGAGGATGATAGAATCTCACACACCACTTAGTTGTTATAATGTGTTTTCATGATGATTCTTGTTTGGAAATTTTTAACAAGTTTGTCTAATTGTTCAAATTATGTGAAAATGAACATGTTTACTTTTGAAGTGGAAAGATTGCTTATTTGTGAAAAGATAGTCAAATTGATTTTTGTTAAAGAATTACTTCCTTATGTAAACCTTTTATTTTAGTTCAAAATAATAATGTGTTTTATTTTAAAAATATTGGGATAAACTTTTAATTGTGAAAATATATTAAAAGTAAAAAAAATTGTGTTAATGATTTATTTGTAATTTTCGCATTTTATAAATGAAAGAAAAAATATATATGTTAAAATAAGAATATATATATTAAATGTGGTTATTTAAATGGAAATTAGAAATAAATTCAATGTGTTCAAAATCGGAATTCAAAACAAAACAACAAATATCAAATTGTAAACAAATATCTCTCAATAAATTTTGCAAGCAATCTAAGACTAGAACTTGGAGTCATGGCCAACTTTGTTGAGAATTTGGCATGGATTGTGGATCTGATATTATGCAACTCCACCATTTTACATGAGATGGAGGGGAAGAAATTCAAAAAAGAAAAGAGGAGACGGAGGTGAAATTCGTTAGGAGGAAAGGAAGAGGAAAATAGAGGACAGTTTGGTTTTGAATTGATTTTTATTCTTCTTGTCTCCCCATTCTATGCGTGGGAGAAGGGAGAACTAAGGATATGCAAAGGTTGAAAGGGAAGAGGGGAGTGATTTGTTTTAAAAGAATACTGAGCTCATGCGCGTGGGAGAAGGAGAAGGGAAGGCGCGACCAAAAGAGTGAAACATAAACTGAAATCTGCCCTCCTTCCATCCCACACAGCCAGCAGGTGAAGAGGCGCAGCTAGAGGTGTGGAGGGAAGGTAGGAGAATGTAGGGGGAAACAGGAAGAGAGGTTTGCATTAAGAGAGTGAAGAGAGGAGCGCAGGAAGAGAGGAGAGAGAGGTACGCAAGGAGAGAGGGAAGAGTGAAGATGTGCACATGGAAAGAGAGCAAATAGCATAGAGGAAAGGTAGGGAGGAAATACAGTGAGGAAGGAGTGAAGAAAGAAGTGAAGGGAGAACATGGGAGAAGATAGAAGAAAGGTGCGTAGAAGATAGAAGAGGATACACGAGGGAAAAAGAACAGTAGGCTGCTCTCCAGCACACGCAGCTAGCAAGTGAAGAGAGAAGGGAAGTGGACAGGAAATAAGGAGAGGTGTGAGGTGAGTGGAAAATAAGGGAGGAAAGATTAATACAGAAGTAAAAAAAATAATCTGGCTTCCATCATACACAAGCAGCAACAGAAGATTCACAAAGAAAGACACAAAAACTCATCTCCAGATTTAGGAAATTGCCAGATAGACAAATTGAAAATCAATTCAAAATTAATACAATACTGAGTTAAATTCTTTTCTCTTTCACTTGTAATTTAGTTTTGAATGGGAAAGAAAATAATTGTTGTTGTCAAATTTAGGAAAAAGATTTAACACCAAACTATTTTTACCAGAAAACTATTGAACAATTAGAAACAA